>CAUYPK010073152.1:0-20260 GCA_963574355.1 Loris lydekkerianus | reverse complement strand
AGGGCGGAGCTGCGGGCGGGGTTCACTTGTCCACCAATAGGAGATTGCCAACGGTCTATACGGGGAAAGCCTTCTATAGCGGAAGTTACTGCTGGAGGGGTTTTTCCGGAGGAAGCTCTTCATTTGTACGGTCCCCGGCACTGCTGTATTCCTTGATCCTGGTGTTTCCCAAGGATTCTACTATAAAACTCTTAGAAGTGTTATTGAACCAGCCTTGAGACCCTGGGGTAAAACCCACTTGGTCATGGTGTATAATTTGTTTGATGTGTTGCCGGATTCTGTTTGCTAGGATCTTGTTGAATATTTTTGCATCAATATTCATTAGTGACAATGGTCTAAAATTTTCCTTTCTTCTTGAGTCTTCTCCTGGTTTGGGAATCAAAGTTGGTGCAACATATGCAAATCTATAAATATAATATATCACATAAATAAAATGAACAACAAAGACCATACGATTCTCTCAATTGATGCAAAAAAAGCTTTTGATAACATCCAGCATCCATTCATGATCAGAACACTTAAGAAAATAGGCATAGATGGGACATTTCTTAAACTGACAGAGGACATCTATAGCAAACCCACAACCAATGTCATATTAAATGGAGTAAAATTGAAAACATTTCCACTCAGATCAGGAACAAGGCAAGGATGCCCACTGTCTCCACTGCTATTCAACATAGTAATGGAAGTCTTAGCCATTGCAATCAGGTAAAAGAAGGTGATCAAGGGTATCCAAATAGGGACAGGGGAGATAAAAATCTCACTGTTCCTAGAAAATTAATTTTAAATAAAATAATTTTTCAAACTATAAGATATATTTAGACAGTGTGAACTAAGATGGTATGTAAAAAAGGGAAATCCAAGGTCTGATATCCAGGATCAACCAGTTAGGCCTTAGGGTGCTTCAGCTGTACATAAGCAATCTCACATAACACCCTCACCTGAAAAGGTCATTCTGTGATCATGATGAAGTTAAATGAAAATAAAACCACATGAAGGCTATAGCCCAACTATACCACAAGACTATGAGGAAAGGACCAAGGAAGGGGAAGGGAGGGGGGAGGTTTGGGTGGAGGGAGAGTGGTGGGTCGGGCCACATCTATGGTTCATATGTTTATCTATAATAAAAATAAATAAATAAATAAATAAGAAAAAATAAATAAATAAAATAAATATTGATCTAATCTAAAAACCACCTTCACAGAGACATTTAGGCCAGTATTTAACCAAATATCTGGGTACCATGATCTAGCCAGGTTGACACAGCAAATTAACCACCAGAAGTAGAGACTAGTTATCTTTGCCGAAGGTGAGACTCAGACCAGAATATTTGAGCTGAAGTACTATCCTTAACTGATCTCAGCTGTCGAACTGCTTAAGTTCTGACTGGGTATTAATCCTAATTTCTTAAAATCCACATATATCTTTTTGACTGCTCAGTTGAATGAAGATTATTAATAGAAAACAAAAAATAAAACAAAAGAATCCATTAGAGACAAATGCAGCCTGTGGGTACTTATAAACAAAGATAAAAACAGAGCTTCAGGAAGTGAGGTTCTTTTACCTAAACTAAACTTCAGGGTGAGCTATTATTTTAAAAATAAAGAAAAAGTGTTGAAATGTGTCCCCTCTGTTTCTTGTTGCTAAGCTATGCAAGAACAGAGTCTTTAGAAACAGTTTTTTGGGGCGGGACACAATTACAAGAGGAACTTTACCTAACAAATGCAAGTGATGTAACCTGGTTCTTTGTACCCTTGAGGATTCCCCAACAATAAAAAAAAGAATGAAAGAATACAAGAAAATTCAGCAAGGGAGAAATTAGTGATTGTACAACCATTTTGGCAATTAATGATGCTGCTGAAAAAACCGATGAAGAGTGGGTCAATATCCCACTTAAAAAAAAAAAAAAAAACAGTTGTTGGGATATTTTTTAGAAGGTGGAGATTATTTTATTTCCTAGACAAGGTTAAAGAATATTTTTATTATATTTTAATATTAATGCAAAAAAATCAGTTTCCCATAATGACACCTGTAACTGTGCTGCCTTCCACCTGTGAAGATGGTCTTCTGGACCCCTCGCAGGCTCTTGTCCTGGTTTCAAGGCGTTGGGGGCAGAAGCATTTGTTCCTATTCACCTGCCCTCATCCACCAGGTCTTGTACTGGGAGAAGGCTGTGCAGGGCTGGGAACTGACCTTCAACCAAGGAACTCAGCTGGGGTAAGTGGCGGTGACACAGCTTGCTGGATGACTACCTTACACTCATTTCTCCTTTTTTAAAATAACAAGAATTTGTAAAAGCAATTTGGCCAGATAAAGAACAACATTTCCTACTGAAAGCATGAGGTGCTCTTTGTTTTATTTCCCCTTGCTCCTGGAATATAGATGTAATGGTTGGAATCCTAGCAGTGATATTGAATTAGGACACAAGAGGTTGGTAGCTGAACACAAAGGAATTTTTTCCTAAAGCTCCTTCAGAAAGTGACCATACTGGCTCTGGATTTCCCACCTCCAGAGTTCGCTTCTGTCAAAAAAGAAACCCTTGTATGTTTAAACCATAACAATAAGATCTCTATTTCTTGCAGCACTGTTTAGTCCTTACTGAATCATTAGCCTTGGCAATGATCAAAGCACTAAGCTTCCTTTAACAACTTCATTGAAGAACAGTAGATCAGAGACTAAATATAATTTTAAAATCCATTGAGATTTGATAGATGGGATGGTCCAAACAGTGAAAGAAAGTTGTATAAACTTTCTTTAGCTATAAAATAAGAAGCTACTAGAACTGGAAAAGTACTTTAGTATTCCTTAATTTATCTTTCTGCCTCACCATCCATTTCACAGATGAGGAAATAAGAGGCCAGGTTTAATCCAGCAAAGATATTCAATAACTGGGCCAAATCTCCCAACACTGGTTCTTTGCCCTATGATTAGTTTTCTTTCTTTCTTTCTTTCTTTTTTCTTTTTTTTTTTGGCAGTTTTTGGCCGGGGGTTTGAACCTACCACCTCCGACATATGGGGCCAGCACCCTACTCCTTTGAGACACAGGCGCCGTCCTGGTTAGTTTTCCCTCTTCATCAACTAATGGAGAAATAATCTGAATGTTGTGCATAATTGTAAGAGAATCTAGAAACCATTGGACACACTAGAGCACCACTCGTCCGAATGCTGCCTGGGCTACCTTGTAACAGAATCATCCAACCTGCAGTTGCCAGCTTTACCGACAGAATAATTTGAGCTCACACCACAGTGCTCATTTCACAGTGAGCATCAGAGAACAGTCCTTACCCAGTGTCCAGAGTGCTGCCCTGCTTTTGGTTTTTAGTGCCAATTCTTGTTAGCTAGAGGCAAATTACTCACAGGCCCATCAAAGAAGGGGCCCATTTGGCAACTATTCACCCTTGTCAGATTAGAAGCTGTTCTGGGAAGGCATTTTAATTAGGCAGTGGGAGAGCTGCCACATTTAGAAGCTGCTCCTAAATGGAAGCAGAGAATTTCAGGACCAACTGAACTTCTCAGGGTGCTTGGGTTGCTTTACCATTTAAAAGACAGCCAGCAAATTACTCTCTCCTGTTCCAGGCTTTGTAAGATTCTGAACGGCCAAATGGTTTCCTAAGGCTCAGGCCTTCTTCTCTCTGCACCTCTGAGTTCCTGCCTTGCAGACGGAATGTGGTCCTTTGATCATTGTCTGATCACCTCAAGCGATGCACCACATAAATGATGACTGTTTTGATTTTTACCTTCAGTTTCTCCAAAAGCGCTAAGAGACAACTCATTTCAGTAGAGTCCTTTATAAATCACGAGTATTAAGTTGGTTTTCTTTTGTGTGCAACAAAAGCAATAAACCAATAACCATTGTGATGTTCTATATTTATCTGTTCACTTACAAAAAAACAGAGCAGTCACTCATTTGAGCTTTCTTGTCTCTATTTTACAGTAAGGAAGCAGCGCCAGGGAAAGTGAATGTTACCCAGCTCCAGAAAGGCACTGTAAGAACTCCGAGCCAGAATCCAGATCGTATTTCAGCAATTGTTCAAATGAGAAATAACAATTTTCATCTTCTGATTTGTGCCGGTTTGGCAGTATTTATAGCATCTGGCGAGTGAGCATCTATTGAGGTTGCCCGGCTTAGATACAGAGAAGTGGAAGATGGTATGTCACAGAGCAAAGAGCATCAGACTTGACAGTGAGATTTGAGTTGTGCCTTCAGCTCGGGGACTGACAACAGCTGTGACCTTGCGCAGGGCACCCCACATTGCTGGGCCTCAAGTTCTTCACTTACAAAATGATGTCTTAGAATCAGAAATCTTCCCTAAAAAGAAATATTTTTCAGAATACCAATGTATAAAAGAGATAAGAACAGGTGAGTGCTCGGTGGAGGAGGAGTCCCAGAGCTCTCTGCCCAAATAGTCCATCTTGCACTTGCCCCTGGGGATCAGTAATGACCACCCCCCTTAGAAGGCTAGGGCAGCAATCCACATGGCTGTAAGTTCCTTTCCAATGCCTGTGTTTTAAGTTATTTTTTTCTCTCCTAGGCTTTTCCAAAGTGAGAGGAAAACCAAAGTATATGAAAAATTCAGGCAACACCCTTTTATTTACCTATCACTTAAACTTTACTTTGGCTCAGAAGACACTAAGAAAAGCTGAATGTTGTTAGATTTCAGAAGGGGGCATATTTCCTTAGTACCCACCTGGAGGCCTTTACCAAAAGTGATTGACAGCTGACGGCTAATGTTTATTTTCACTCCATTGCCTTCTGAGGAGAGAGAGCCCCAGGGGCAGACCATTTGGAGAAGTGGGAAATATTATCTGTGAGACACAATCTGCAGAACCTGTTCACAGTGAGGAGAAGATGATGGGGCGGGGAGCAAAGATCCTTAGTACAACCTGAGTCTTCCTCATTGCAAAAAATACAGACATGTTGCATTGATGTCCAGCCTCATTAGAATTGCTCCCTTTGGCCAGATGCAATGGCTTAAGCCTGTACTCCCAGCACTTTGAGGACTGCTTGAGGTCAGGGGTTTGAGACCAGCATATGCACCATAACAAGACACTTTCTCTACAAAAAATATAAAAATTACCTGAGTGCAGTGGCATGGGCCCATACCTAGCTACTCAGGAGACTGAGGCAGGAGGATTGCTTTAGACCAGGAGTTTGAGGTTGCAATAAACAACCCTAGCCCAGGCAACAGAATGAAGACTAGGGCTAGGAGGGATTTGTGTTGTCAGATGGGATTTTTTTTCTGGATTTGTCTGACTCACAACTCAGTCAGCATGTAAGGCTGAAATAAAACATAAACACCAGCTATTAAACCAAGGCAGATGCCTTATCTACATTTCTAGAATGTTAAGCTTTGTACAAACTAGGCATTTCTGCTAGACTGCAAAAAGGATAATTTTTTTTCCCCATCTCTGTAGGCTCACCCCTTTGCAATGTAAGTTTGAAGTTCCTCTCATCAAGAGGTAGATTCTATGATATTTCACCACACTTTGAATCTGGGCTTGGCCATGTGATTTGATTTGGACAATGAGTCTAGGAGATATGAAGCAAGCAGAGATTACACATTAGCCTCATTCTCTTTTGCTGTGGTTAAAACCCTGAAATTGCCAGGTAAGGGAGCCCAAGCTGGCCTGCTGACGGATGAGAGCGCACGGGAGGAACTCAGAGGTATCCTAGCCCATCAGCTCCCAGCCAGCCAACTGCTGCTGGCCAGACATGTGAGTGAGGTCATCGTAGACAACCTCCAGTCAAACCCCAGTTGACCACAGACGATATTAGTAAGCCTGGCAAAGAAGAGCAAAGCCAGCCCAGAGAAACCACCCAGACAGCCTGTCGAGTTATAAGTGAAGTAAGTGCTTGTTCTAACCAGCTAAATCATGCTGTTATTTGTCATGCAGCATTAGCTAGCTGATATACCAATCACTAAAATAATTGCTAATCCAGATGTCTCAGAAAAGACTATGAAAATGCAAAGATAGCACTCTGGGAAGCTAAAGTGGTTGGATTGCTTGAGCTCAGGCATTCAAGACCAGCCTGAGCAAGAGCTAAACTCCATCTCTAAAAATAGCCGGGCATTGTGGCAGGCGCCTGTAGTCCCAGTTTCAGGGGAGGCTGAGGCAAGAGAATCACTTGAGCTCAAGAGTTTAAGGTTGCTGTGAGCTGTAACACCAGGGCACTCTACTGAGGGCAACAAAGTAAGACTCTTTTTCCAAAAAAAAAAAAAAAAAGAAAGAAATAAAGAAAAGAAAAGAAAAAGAAAGAAAGAAAAAAGAAAATGCAGAGATAATTATGAATATTTAGAATAAGGCAAAAAGAAACTAAATAGAATAGGAATTGGTAGATATGAGGCTGATTTTTCTCCCTGAATTATAAAAAAAAAAAAAAAATCAAACTTGTTTTCTTTTAGATTAAAAAGAAGCAGCAGAAACACATTGGTAACTCCCAACTTCTGATTTATATTCCACTTTTACCTGGTGTATGAATCTGCTGAGTTCATTCTGGGCCTCATTCAAAATAGCACTGACCGCCCCTCACCCCAGGCCTGTGCCAGTGTGGAGAGGACTAACAAACTCTTGTTCAGAAAGAACCCAGGGCTCCTTGAATGAGAATGAGATAGGAAGGACCAAAGCAGTGTTCCTGACGCTGTTACAAGAGACAGCCTTGATGGTTTCTGCCTTGATCTGTAGCAGAAGAGAAGCCTCTTTAAGAAAAGGGGATATTCTGTGTCTGCAGCCAAGGATAGAAACTAGACAAAGTTGTGGGTGGGTTCAGGAAGTACACAGAGACATCTAAGTTTGTGAATTTCAGACATGTTCCTATTTTTAATGTTGGCTAGGCAATATCTATAATTTTAGTCTGTTCAAAGAGTATACCTTCTCAGGAAACGGTAAGAACTAAAGCACAGGTAGAGCAGTTGCCTCCCAAGTTGCAAACTTCCTAAACATTTAACTTTTCCAGGAGCCTGTCTACTAATCCTGTAATACTTCATGGCTTGTAGCCAGGAAAACTATATGACGCAATAGTCTTCCTAAGATTGAAATATTTTACTCACTTGAAAAAAAACTTCCAAAATAACAAACACTTGCAAAATAATTACTCTATGTATCTTGGCAACTTGGAACTATGCTTTTTAGAAAAAAAATTTCCCCCCAAATCTAAAGTATTTGTCACAAATATTGAATCTTACTCTCTCTTATGGATGTTCTGAGCCAATGGAATGTAGGAATTTGTATTTTCAAACAGGCAACTGTAGATGAGCCGGTGTTGGAAATTGCTCTGAGTAAAATGCAATCCATGGATGCTGTCATCTGGCTGACCTTTCTCATCCTAAAGAGGCTCATTGCAAACTAATGTTTTTTACAACCCTACATGAGTGCCTACTCATGGTTAAAAAGACATTGGTCTATTTCTGAAGCAAAGATACCTCTATCTTTGCTGAAAAATAAAAATCATTATCAGTTGGAGAAGGAGTTATTTGGAGCAAATCCTTTTGTGTGTCTACTTGTATCAGACACAATCGTTTGAGCTCACATGTGCAGGCAATCTAACTTCTAAGGCTGCCCAGTTGGCATTAATTAACGTCAAGCTCGGGGCCTCTCTTTTTGCCTGGTTCCTCCACCTGAGAAGGAGTGACTTCCACTGGTTGAGGAGCTTTGAAGGGAAAACAGGGCATGTACCTCTTCCTGGCTTCACGAGAGAAAGTTTCCTGTGGATGTACTTATTCACTATTCCTCTGTGCCCCCAGGTGTCTGACCAGCATGGCCCGTGACACAATACTGTTTTATGATGGAATTTGATATTACAAAACCACTTGACTGCAGCTAATCACATTTTTTTTTTTTTTATCATTTATCTTTTCTTTCTTTTTTTTTGAGACAGAGTCTCATTATGTCGCCCTCGGTAGAGTGCTGTGGTGCCACAGCTCACAGCAACCTCAAACTCTTGGGCTTAAGCGATTCTCTTGCCTCAGCCTCCCAAGTAGCTGGGACTATAGGCGCCCGCCACAGTGCCTGGCTATTTTTTTGTTGTTGTTGTAGTTGTTCGGGCTGGGTTAGATCCCGCCACCTTCCATGTAAGTGGCTGGTGCCGTAACCACAGTGCTACAGGTGCCAAGGCATTCTTTATCACTTTTCATTTTTTTTTTTTTTTTTTTTTATTGGAAACAGAGTCTCTGTCGTCCAGGGTAGAGTGCTATGGCATCATCCTGGTTCACAGCAACCTCAAATTCCTCAGCCTCCCAAGTAGCTGGGGCTATAGGTACCCACCACAGAGCCTAGCTCATTTTTTTCTATTTTTTATAGAGATGGAGTCTCACTGTTGCTCAGGCTGATCTCAAATTCCTGAGCTCAAGGGATCCTCCTGCCTTGACCTCCCAGAGCACTGGGATTATAAGCATGAGTCATCAAGCCAGCCTGAGAAGTGGATTACTTAAATCAAATTTTTCAAGGGAAAATGTATTTCTAATTCAAATAGCCATTTTCCTCATGAATCTTGAAATAGAGCATGACTCCTTGCAAAAATGTCAAGATAACCAGGGGAACACTAAAATTCTTACGTGGCAACTACATGAATTTCTCCTGAAGGAGAAGTCCACGTACAACAGATTGCATGAATTTGGCAGTAATGGGTGAGGCTGGGAGGAGAGCGCACCCCATCAGCAGCTCAGTCTCACTTCAGTGTTCAGTTCCAGAATTTGGGTTGCTCACAGGATCTATCTCCTGAGCCTTCCAAGTAGCTGGGACTACAGGCGCCTGCCACATGCCTGGCTAGTTTTTAGAGACCAGGTCTTGCTCTTGCTCAGGCTGGTTTTGAACTCCTAAGCTCAAGGTATCCTCCTCCCTCAGCTTCCCAGAGTGCTAGGATTACAGACATTGCACACGGCCCACTTTCAGTTTTAACAGAGTAATTTTGTCCTCTAACAGACTTAGGGAAGGGAAAAGAGTGTTGAGTATGGAGCTCTCCTCAAATATACCAACATGTCCCTGTGAAATCATTATTAATTCTGTTTTAGAGATGGGCAAATTTAGATGCAACGGCTTATGTCTTTTGCCCAAGACCGCTCCAGCTGTAAGAGGTATCTCTGCCTCTTTCATACGGATATACTAACGCTAAATAATATACTTGAAACAAAAGTTACATACGGACTTTAGTTAATAATGTACCAATGTTTATTTGTTATTTTTAACAAATATACTACACCAGTGTTAAATGTTAATAATAAGGGAAACTGGGTGTGGGATGCATGACACCTACCTTCCTGCCTCTACAATTTTTGTGATTTTTCCAAAACCTAAAGTTTATTTTTAAAAAGGTTACATGTGAAATGACTAGCATCATAGAAAGAATACACATTTCTAAATTTTTCTGGGTGATAAATAATAATAAATACTATTTTTATAAAAAACAATAGAACTTCTGGTTTGAGTCTATCTGTCTTGCCTCACTTCTGGGTCTGGCAGAGCGTAGGAGCTAAGAGGCTGGAAGCAGATCTTGGTTAGAGTCACAGTTCTGTGAATTGCTTCAAATTACTTAACCTCACCTGTAAGAAGGGGCTGATACCTGACTACTGGGATGGTTGAACAAATAATATAATTGTGACTATTATAATAATGGCGCCTGGAATAATAAGGATGCCTAGAACAGTGTTTGGCACTGACTCGGCCGCCGTCTTGGTCTAGTGCATCTGCAGTCAAAGCCTAATAACTGACGGTTCAGGCACGGTTAGTGAAGCTCTGCCTCCCCAGCAGGTGTTGCAGTTCACCTGTGCTCCTGGACTGTCAGAAGTAGGCCCACTGATTGTGATTTTAAAGCTCACCTTTCCTCTCCTGGAGGCTTCCTTCCTAATGCCTCTGTGGCATTCTCATCCGGCACTCTTCCCTCCACAGAGCAGGGATGCCAGCCAGTCCTGAGCTAAAGGAAAGATTCCATCAGCTCAGGTTACTGCCTTGTCACCTCTCTCTCTATTCTCTTTGAACATTGATTCCTAAAGAATTCCAAAGAAAGAGAAATTCTTTCCACAGTACCAGAATCACCTTCTTGCAGCATATACTACTTTCAACATTATGACTCAATAACAAGGAATTCCTAGCGAATGCATTGAGAACTACGCCAGCACAGAAGAAAATGGTAGACATCTCAAACACATCAATACTCTGCATTCTCAAATCTTACCAACATCCTCAGGCTTTCCTCTAATATGCTGAAGAGTCTATAATTTCCTAGAGCCTTTGGCTGTGATACCTGGGCACATGTTATCTTTTCTCAGTGGTTCCTTTCTTACCACATGTTGAATGTATTAGCCTACATGTTGAATGTATCAGCCTCTTGGAGAATACAGGAAAATGTGAGAACTAAAGGCAAGAAGAGGTTAAAAAAGAAAGAAATCTATGCCGCAGGAGAGAAGATTCTTTTAGCTCCCTCTAAAAATATTTATCCTTCATGTGCAGAGACATGTTAAAGAATCTTCCTACTAGAATAGCATAAGTAAAAATACATACAAAGGTAAGACGCTGCTGGGTTTGAACGTGTCTCCCAAATTTCATGTGCTGGGAACTAAATCTCCAATGCAACAGTATAAAGAGGTGGAAGCTTTAAAAGGTGATTAGACCAGGTGCGGTGGCTCACGCCCGTAATCCTAGCATTCTGGGAGGCTGTGGTGGGTGGACTGCTGCTTGAGCTCAGAAGTTTGAGACCAGCTTGAGCAAGAGTGAGAGCCCCTCTCTCCTAAAAACAGAAAATCTAGCCAGGTGCTGTGGCCAGCGCTTGTAGTCCCAGCTACTCAGGAGATTGAGGAAGGAGGATAGCTGGAGCCGGAGAGTTGGAGGTTTTGCTATGACCTGTGGTGATGCCACAGCACACTAAAGGCAACAGTGAGACTGTCTCAAAATAAATAAATAAATAAATAAATAAATAAATAAATAAATAATGATTAGATCACAAAGTCTCCGTCCGTCCTCATGAATGGTCACTGTCATTATCCCAGAAATAGGTTTGTTATCTCAAGAGGAGGTTTGTTATAAAAGCAAGTTTGGCCCTCGGTTGCTTCCTTATCCCCAGCCTCTTGCCACATGCCGCCTTCCACCAAGTTATGACACAGCAAGAGGACCCTCCCAGGCACCACCTCTCAGGCTGGGACTTCCAAGCCTCTAGAACCATGAGCCAAATACTCCTCTATTGTTTATAAATTACCAAGCCTGCTAAATTTGGCATTCAAAATAAATAAATACATAAATAAATAGATGACCCAGTCTGTGATATAGAAACAAAATGAACCAAGACAAGCACAAAACGGTTTGAGGCAACACAAACCAGGAAATGATAAGATGCCCAGAAAAAAAATACTTATTATACAATGGATATAATTGGCTACATACTGATGGCATATTGATGCATCTTCTCTTTAAAAGAAGATGAGTTACAATAAAAGACATGGCTTTAAAAGTGCCGTCATAAAGTGCTTCCTGCAATATAGATCCAGCCTCTTGTGGTACAGAATGTCACCTGTGTCCTCTGACACAAGGGACAGTCAGGTTTTTCTGGAGGCCTGGGTTTTGGCCTGCATGGCATCCATTTCAATTGCTCTGGTATCAGTACTCTAACTTTTTTTAGAAGGCCACCCCCTTCCCACCCTCCATGCGTGTGTTGCAAACGAGTCACCCCCCCTTACCTCCAGGGGGAGCATGTGTCCTAGGCGTAGGTCCTACCCAATCAGGGTATCTATCCCACGGGTTGGTTCAGTGATGGGTTTGTGATTCATTCAGACCCAGGGAGATTCATCTCTGGGACTTTTATGAGAACCAGTGGGAGAAGCTCTCTTTCTCCTAAACATCAAGTTTGGGCAATGTAAGCCCGACGGCGACAGTGATTACCACATAAGGCACCAGGTTAGCCTGATGCCAAATTCCAACAGGAACTGGTGGAGCTGAGAGATGAAGAGAAAGAAAGTGGGGTGGGCCCTTGACATTTTTGAGCTTCTGGTCCTAATAAGATGGATAGTTCCTGGCATTTTCAGTTGTTAGAACCAATTAATTTCCTTTTCCTTTAAGCCCATTTAAGTTGCAATTTCTGTCACTTATAACCAGAAAAATACTGACTAATGAAGTGTTCGGTATAAAACAATATATATATATATTTTGAGACAGGGTCTCACTCTGTTGCCTAGGCTAGAATGCTGAGGTGTCAGCCCAGCTCACAGCAAACTCTCAAACTCCTGGGCTCAAGCAATCCTCCTGCTTCAGCCTCCTGAGTAGCTGGGACTACAGGCACCACCACACCTGGCTAATTTTTCTATTTTTTAGTAGAGATAGGATCTCACTCTTGTTCAGGCTGGTCTCAAACTCCTGAGCTCAAGCAATTCTCCCACCTCAGCCTCTAGAGTCCCAGCATTACAAATGTGAGCCACCACACTTGGCCTAAAACAGTATTTTTAAGAACTAAAAAGTAACCCTCTTTCTCATTGTATAAACATCTTGACAAAAGACTTCTTCCAGAATTGGATCAAAAGAACACTTCTCCTGAACTCACTTAAGGCAATAATAATTCTCACTATTGAGCACTTACCGTGTACCAGATGTGCTCAGGGCTGAGTATCTCATTCCATCCTTACAAGTATCCCCATATTGTGAGTGGGAAAACCGGGGCAAGAGTCAGGATTTGGTTAGAGTCACAGTCCTGTGAATTGCTTCAAATTACTTAACCTCACCTATAAGAAGGGGCTGATCCCTGACTACTGGGATGGTAGAACAAATAATATAATTGTGACTGTAAACCTGTGAACCCAGGTTTATGTCAGTTCAGTCCATGGGCTCAAATGACCTCTCCTCTTGGACATAGTATGTTTATGCTGGCATCTGACATTATAAAAATTCATATTAGAAACATAGTTTAGGTGTCCATTAATGGTGTAACCTTTTAAAAATTCAGGTCATTTGTTCTAAAAAATAAGCAGAATACTGTAAATGACCCATGGTCCTTGAATATTAATATTAATATCAAATGAGCTCCATCTTCAGCTTCCCCACTCTTGTTCCTTGTTCCTGCCATCTCGACTTGCCTGGCTCTCTGGTGGACACAGTTCAGGTGCTCAGCCCACTCAGACAGGCCTGTTGTTGAACAGGATATTACAGCACATGGATTTTAGCAACCACAGTTCTTGAATTTCTCCAGACATCTCTGCTCTGGAAAGTTCTCACTGGTTATCTTGCATTAGGCCCATGCATTCCAGCACTCTGAAATCTTTTTCTCATCTGCCCTTCAACTCCCAAGACTCCCAAGCCTCCTGGCCCTTACATTATCCTGAGAAACCAAAACTTCCCACTATTTGAATGTGCAGTGCAATTTAGACCTGTCTGAGTCTTTCCCATTTAGAAACTCAGGGCTTTACCAAAAGGTCCATGATGTTTTCTTAAACAAAATAATCTTTCTATAGTGGTTTTCTACCCTTAGTAATACAGAAAATAAGAAGCAGCTTGAGAAGATTTTCTTTTTTTACTATCATAATTTTTTTACTTGTTAAGACAGAATTTTGCTCTGTCACCATGGCTAGAGTGCAGTGACATGATAGCTCGCTGCAACCTCAAACTCCTGGGCTCAAGTGATCTTCCCACCTCAGTTTTCCAAATAACCAAGACTGTAGGAGTGTTCCACCACGCTGGGATAATTTTTGCATTTTTTGTAGAGATGGGGTCTTGCTCTTGCTCAGGCTGGCATTACAGATGTGTACCACCACACCTGGCCTTTAATTTTTTTCTTTTCTTTTTTTTTTTTTTTTGAGATGGAGTCTCAGTTTGTCACTTTTGGTAGAGTACTGTGGCTGTCAAGGCTCACAGTAACCTCAAATTCTTGGGCTTAAGTAATTCTCTTGCTTCAGCCTCCTGAGTAGCTGGAACTACAGGAACCCACCACAATGCCTGGCTATGTTTTTTAGAGATGGATCTTGCTCTTGTTCAGGCTGGTCTTGAACTCCTGAGCTCAAGTGATCCACCCGCCTCAGCCTCCCAGAGTGCTAGGAGTACAGGTGTGACTCCACCTGCACTTCAATTTCTAATTGTAGTTGTTTAAAAGTAGATAATGTTCAGAGAGTTCTATTTTTGGTACCTATTGCAATCTAGAAAATACCATAAGTAAGAAGTTAATAAATGGTCATTAATGGAGTATTCACCAACCTCTTTTCTCCCTGATGTCTTTATATAGATTAATATCTTCAGAAATTTCTCTTTAGGTTACGTAACTTAGAGAACAGCTGCACTGAATTATAACCTTTCTAAAGTTCTGAGAGATTAAAACCCTGAGAACTTGAGCAAATCCCAACAGGATAAGTCCACAGAGACTGAAAGATGAGCTCAACCCCATCTTCACTGAACAAGTGCAGGCCATGATGGATCTTCATTCCCACCATGGCTGGATAGATAATGTAGGGGCATCCATATTTTGTGAAGTTTCCTTTGAAAAGATTCTGATTATCACTGGATTTTCTTTCTTTTCTTTTCTTTTCTTTGAAACAGAGTCTCACTTTGTCACCCTGGGTAGAGTGCCATGATGGCATCACAGCTCACAGCAACCTCAAACTCTTGGGCTTAAGTGATTCTCTTGCCTCAGCCTCCCAAGCAGCTGGGACTACAGGCTCCCCACAATGCCAAGCTATTTTTTGGTTACAGTTGTCATTATTGTTTAGCAGGCCTGGGCTGGATTCAAACCCACCAGCTCCGGTGTATGTGGCTGGCGCCCTAGATGCTGAGCTACAAGCGCTGAGCCATCACTGAATTTTCAAACAGGGGTTCAAATGGTAACAAAGAAAGAGATACGTGCAAGGTCTTTACTTGTCTCTGTGGGATTAGACACACCTTGTTATCGTCTCTCTATCTGTTGAAAGAGGGCAGTCGGAGGACAAACCGGAATTTGGCTACTTAGCACTTTTTGACGCCATCATTAATAATTCATAAATGAGAAGACTTTACCAGATTAAATAAATCAATTTTTTTTTTAGTTTTGTTCTGTCACCCTGGCTAGAGTGCAGTGGCATCATCATAGCTCACAGCAACCTCAAACTCCTGTGCTCAAGCAATCCTCCTGCCTCAGCCTCCAAGTAGCTGAGACTACAGATGCACACCACCATGGCTGGCTAATTTTTCTATTTTTTTGTTTTTGTTTTTTTTTTGTAGAGACGGGGTCAACTCCTGATCTCAAGTGATCCTCCCATCTCGGTTTCTCACAGTGCTAGGATTATAGGCATGAGCCATGGTGTCCAGCCCGAAATTCAATATTTTTGTTTGTAATTTACCTTTAAATTTTTTCAGTGTCCTTAAAATGAAGGCCTATCATAAATTCACTTTGAACAATTATTTTAAATAATAAATGGGACCCCAGTGCTCCCTGATACAAGGATGAATGGTTGCATCCCAGACTCAAGTCCGCGCCTTCCTCATGCCTCAACTGAAGGCTTACGATGAGTCTAGAGTAGCCCTGTTAGTAAATCATATCTGATGGTTGACTTGAAGAAGTGGAAACCTATTATCTAACATCTTTTTATCTTTAATTTAAATTAGTTTATCTGATGATAAAATGTAGAATAATTTGGCCTACAGCTTCTCTGTGATGGTGATGAAAATTCAGGATGAACAAAGTGATTTTCAAGGCAGCTGATACAGGAGGGTGCCTGCCTCAGAATCTGAAGGAATGACAGATGAAAGTCTCCCTTCTCTCCCAGGGAGCATCATGAATCAGAAATGGCATTCCTTTCCTGGAGTGGGATGCTTCTGGAAATGTGATTTTACACTTTCTGAAAGCTATGGTTTCCAACTTTATGGTATATTTGGGGAGGTCAGAATCATCCGAGGAAACTTTTTCAAATACATGTGTAAATACACACACACCCTCACTTCCTGGGATGAATGCCAATGCACGCTGCCTAGATATTTATCTGAAAAATAAGGCCCTCTGAACTCCGACAGAGTGGTGGGGCAATCTCTGCCATGTGTTATAAAGGCAGGTATGCCTGGCGGGGCCGGGTGGGGGTGGGTCCCACCGCCACGTCTGTAACAGGTGTCGGGTAAAGAGGTTTGCTCTGCTTTCCTCACTTTCTTCTTCACTCTTCTGGGAAACCTTCACAGGAAGAACTTTATTGGCTCTGAGTCCAGTTCATTTCACTAGTAACAAAAATCTCTGCTGCATTATTGGTCATGGGAAAGGAGAAGAAAATAAAAACAGTTTAAAGAGATAGCATTTCACAGAGAGGATGATGAAAATCCCAGGGTCGAGGATTTCCATCATGGTCTTTTAAAGTTATTATTGTTGTTGGCTTTAGAATCCCAAGGAAATCAAACCTGGGCAAGTAGCTTACCCTCTCTATGTCCTTGTTTCCTCTCCTTTATTTATTTTTATTTTTAATTTTTTTTAATTGTTTGGGATTCATTGAGGGTACACAGAATTAGGTCACACTGATTGCATTTGTTAGGTAAAGTCCCTCTTATATTTGTGTCCTGCCCCCAAGAGGTGTGTCCCCAGCCCCTCTCCCTGCTCCCTCATTCCCCTACCCCACTCCTGCTGCCTTCATATTAGAATTGAGTACATTGGATTCTTGCTTCTCCATTCTTGTGATGCTTTCCTAAGAAGAATGTGTTCTACCTTCATCCAGGTTAATACAAAAGATGTAAAGTCTCCATCTTTTTTAATGGCTGAATAGTACTCCATGGTATACATATATCACAGCGTGTTAATCCATTCTTCAAATTTTTTTTTGCAGAGTTAAGGATCTCACTATGTTTCCCAGGCTTGTTACAAACTCCTGACCTCATGCAATCCTTCAACCTTAGTTTTTCAAAGTGCTAGGATTATAGGCATGAGCTACCATGCCTCACCCCCTTTACTTTAAATGGGAATAATAATAATATAGGTGGTGGTGTTATACTGATAATGTTGTAGAAAAATAGTGCAATAAGAACAAGATGAAAAGCACCAGATGAAATATTCTGAGTGCTTACTGTGGACCAGGCACAGTTCTAAGCAATTGACACATTTGAGCTCATTTAACTCTCAACAACATAAAAGGAGTGAATCTATGTAAGGTGCTCAAGGCAGGGCAGGACAGAGGGCAAACACTTTTTGTCAGCTGTGATTCTGAAGTACTACTAGCTAATAATCTACATAGTTAAACCCATTCTCTATTCTGATGGGTAGTTAGGTTGCCTCCTCGTTTCCACTATTAGAAACTGTGCTTCAGTCAACATCAATTCTTTGTGCATGTTCAAGAATTACCGGCTATCTTGAGTTTAGCCTGTTTCCTTCTTTTTGCAAAAAAAAAAAAAAAGTATATGTTTCCTTTTAAGAGAGGCTTAAAATGTAAATAAAAGATCACTTTTTTCTTTAAATGTTGATTTGTAAGTAGCATCTGGATTACAGTGTGCTACATACACCAAATGGAGTAAAGGTTGATTAAAAGCAATTCACTTTTTAATTTGCCAAATAAGTTAGAGGATAAATTTGACTAAAAATTGACTAGATAGACAGAAGGAATTTGGGAAGGATGTGGTTGCCAGTTTCTCAGCCCCTGTTTTCTGTTGTTGTTTATTACATTGTTCTCATTGTTTTTGTCTGTTTCTGCAGATTGGTGTTAACTGCTGGCTTTGTGACCATGTACTGTTTTCTAGTTCAAGATAAAGAAAGATACTTTGGGTTGGGGGCCACATCTTGCCAAGCTTTGCTGCGCTCACTTTGGCAACACATACACTAAAACTGCAATGATATAGAGAAAATTAGCATGGCCCCTGTGTAAAGATGACATGAAAAATCTCGAAATGTTCCATATTATTAAGATATAGGAAAGTCCCAAATATTTCAAAATTACACAATTCACCTCTAAAAAAAGTCAAGTGTATATGAAGAAATGACAAAGGAAAGGACAAAACAATGAATGAGACAATAATGCAACTTCAACATATAAAAATTGTAGGAAGGAAGTAAAACATGCAAAAATGCCAATATGTAGATTCAAATATTTATGCTATAGGTTTTATAAAAGGAACATTAAAAAGTTACAGAGTTTTATCTAAACTGAGCAAGGAAAAAGTCATAACTTTGAAAAAACTCAACATCCATTTTTGGTAAATATCTCAGAACACTAAAAACAAAACGGACCTCCCTCACCACATAAAGGACATAAGGGATATCATAGAAGAGTAAATATTTAGAGAGCCATGCCATGCTGTATTTCTGGATGACTCAAACTAGTTAAGGTACTATATTTGCCCAAATACATACAAATATCTAATGCATTCTCAGTAAAAACCACAGCACAAGTTTTGAGACTTAGCAAGGTGATTCTGAAGTTTTATATTAACATCCAAATGACTTAGAATGGCAACAATATTTTAAAAATAAATTCTTTTACAAAGAAGCAGAACTTAACATATATACTTAATATGCAATTTCAAGATACTTTTAAGACTTTAAAGTAATATTATATTGAATTAATCGATAATTTGCTTTTGAATACCTAGACAACACAATTTTAATAAAACTGTAATCTCATTTAATATATTATAATATACTAAATTGACATATGTGTAACTTTAGGTTATATTAATGCTTATGTTATTTAAAGAGATGTATTAAATGAATGTTCTGGTATCAGAATCTAAAAAAAATAAGCTTTTCCAACTGTTCTCCTATTGCCCTTGTTGTATGTTTGATGAATAAAGACTTGAGAATTTAATGGGGCAGGCCCCAGCTCACCTGAGCACAAGTGAGAATTAAACCCAGACCATGTCTTTGCCCACTGCTTCTTGAATTGCTGTTAGTGTTGAAACAGAGTGTCCAAGGAGCCAGCTTCACAAACTGAAAAGATAACAGCAGAGCTGATTGATAAAAATATGTAACAGGTGCCATGCAGGTGTATAAATTGTGGCATTATTTGGGGGAAGCCATCTCCTTCAATGTAATTGTTGTCAGAAATAAGCACAGTCAGCCAGCCCCAGTGGTTCACCCCTATAATCCCAGCACTTGGGGAGGCTGAAACAGGAGGATTGCTTAAATTCAGGAGTTTAGAGCAAGACCCCATTTCTACAAAAAATAGAAAAATTAGCTGGGTCAATAGTACCAGCTGCTCAGGAGGCTGAGGCATAAGAATCGTTTGAGCCCAGGAGTTTGAGATTTCTGTGAACTATGACCCCATAGCACGCTACCCAGGGCAACAGAGAGAGACTCTCTTTAAATAAAAAGATAGAAAGAAAGAAAAGTAAAGTAAAGAAAAAAATCACAAGGAAAAGCTGGACATGGTGGTTAGCACTTGTAATCCCAGCTACTTGGGAAGCTGAGGTAGGAGAATTGCTTGAGCCCAGGAGTTCACTGCTGTAGTCAGGGAGCTACAGAGACCCCATCTCCAAAAAAAAAAAGGAAGAAATTTACTATTCCTGCATTGTTCAAGGGTCAATTGTATATCCATATCTTGAAATTAAACAATGATGGATTATTGTGTTCTTCTATTAATTAAACTGGAAGAAAAATCTGCTGAAGCCCATGTGTCAATAGTTGAGATAACCACTGGCATTCTCTGGTCAGGGTTAGACAAATGTTTAGCTGAGTTCCAGGAGTTTCAAAACAGCAAGACCAGAAAGCTTCCTCCTTCAACAACATCAACCTTCATGGACATGTTCCACAGGAAATTAGTTTGAAAACAAAGTTTCATTACCTAAAAGTAGGAGGGTGAAAGATTGTGGTGGAAATCATGGTTCTAGGGAATTTGAAGCAAAAGGTACCTGAAATGACTTTACATTCTTTTTTTTTTTTTTTAATTATTTATTTTTATTGTTAAATCATAGCTGTGTACATTAGTGCAATCAAAGGGTACAATGTGCTAGTTTCATATACATTCTGAAATATATTCATCAAACTGTTCAACGTAGCCTTCATGGCATTTTCTTATTGTATGTAGGTATTTGTATTCTGCATTTAGTAAGTTTCGCCTGTACCCATTCTCAGATGCACCATAGGTGTGGCTCCACCAATTACCCTCCCTCCACCATAACCTCCCCCCTCCCTTCCCCTTCCTTGGTCCTTTCCCCATAGTCTTTTGCTATTGTTGGGCTATAGCTTTCATGTGAAAGCTATAATTTAGCTTCACAGTAGAGGTGAGTACATTGGATACTTTTTCTTCCATTCCTGAGATACTTTGCTAAGAAGAATATGTTCCAGCTCCATCCATGTAAACATGAAAGAGGTAAAGTCTCCATCTTTCTTTAAGGCTGCATAATATTCCATGGTATACATGTA
>CAUYPK010073148.1:0-39549 GCA_963574355.1 Loris lydekkerianus | reverse complement strand
AATTAATCAACTTGTGTTACATTGGCAAAAGTGCACTGATTCAAATGGCGCTTATTTCAATTAAATTGAATAAATATTCACTGAGATATTACAGTTTAAAGTAGACTCATAAAAACGGACAAAACTTTTGAAATGACCTATATCTTACCACCATATCAATAGGGAGCCAGTATAACAGGGCATTGTAACTGAAAGAGCAGTAAGATGCAGCTTCTAGTTAAGAAGAAATACTTAGGGGAACACAGAAACAACAGGAGAGAGAAAAAAAAAGTCATTAAGGGAAATGAGTCTCTGGCACTAACAGCTCTAACAAATATTAAATGCAGTACAGCCAGACTAACATACCATCTCACACTAAAAGCCTGTTTGCCTCAATCCCTATTATCAAATATATCATGTTAATCTTCAAACAAAAATTCATGAAGCATCAAAAAGAAAAGCAAGAAAAAAATCAATCCGAAGAGACAAAGTAAATGTCACAACCAATGTATATAACAGAGAATGGGAATTATCAAATAAAAAATTTAAATTAATACATGATTAATATATTAAGGATTCCAATGCGAAATAGAAAACATAAGTAAAGAGACATAAATACTAAGAAAAATGGAAAGAAAATGGTATAAACAAAATACTATTAGACATGAGTAGTGCCTATGCTGGGCTTATCAGTAGACTAGATATGGCCAAAGAAAGAATCAGCGAGTTTAACATTCCAAACTGAAATGGAAAAAGGAAAGAAACATATTTATTGAAAAAGAACAGAATATTCAAAAACTTAGGTATAAAGGGGGAAAAAAGAAATACAACTTATACATATTTGGAATAACAAAGGAATAAAAAGGGAAGAAAGGAAGAGGGAGCAGATAAAATGACCAAATGGAAAATGCTCATTTTCTCTAATCCTCAGGGAAATGCAAATCAAAACCACAGTGAGGTATCAACTAACTCTAGTCAGAATTAATTTTATCAAAAAGTCCAATAACAACAGATTGTGGTGTAGATGCAAAGAGAAAGGGACAATTAAACACTGTTGGTGAGACTACAAACTACTACAACCTCTGTGAAAAGTCACAGTGAGATACCCCAAAAAAACAAAAGTAAACCTACTATTCGATCCGTAGTCCCACTATTGGATATTTATCTAAAGGGGAAAAAAATAATTTTATCAAAAAGACACATGCACTTGAATGTTTACTGCAGCACAATTCACAGTTGCAAAGATGTAGAACCAACCCAAATGACCATAAACACATAAATGGCTTAATAAAATGTGGTATGTGTGTACCATGGAGTATTGCTCAGCTATTAAAAAAAAAAAAAAAAAAATGGTGAACCTTTTATAACAAGCAGGATGGGACTGAAGACCATTCTTCTAAGTGAAGTTTTACAAGAATTGAAAAATACAGACCACATGTATTCACTGTTAAACTGGAACTAATTGGTCACTAGCCATGTGCACATTTGATAGTTAAACTCAAGAGAAAGCAAGCAAGTGGATGGAGAAATGTATACTACGACAATAGCAGTCAGAAAAAAGATGAAGTAGTGTATTAAATTAAGACAAAGCAGACTTCAAAACAAGGAAAATTATTAGAGATAAAGAAAGAATATTACATAATTATGAAGGGGTTGGTTCCTCAAAATGACCTAACAATTCTTAGTGTATATGACAGAACATCAAAATTATTGGAGCAAAAATTGATAGAACTGTAGAAAGAAATAGGAAAGTACAAGTACATGTGATAGAGAATATTATTCAAGAATTCAGCGCCCCTATTTCAATAATTGATAGGTCTAGCAGAAAGTGTATCTGTGTTATAAACTGAATAACACCATCAATGAACTAGACCCAAATGCCACTTATAAAATTCTTCATTCAATAATAGCTGACTACACAGTTTTCTCAAACTCAATTGGATTGTTAAACAAGATAGATTACATATGGGCATGAAACACACCTAAACACTACTTTAATCAGATAATCAGTGTCAACGTCAGTAGTCATAAATCATTTTTATAGTATACACTTGCTATAATTTAAATGATAATTGGCAGTTTACTTCTTGTGCTCCTTTCCAAAAATCCATAATATTAGTATATTCATGAAAAAAATAGCAAATATGAATAGGCATCTAAAAATTACTTGACCAGTCTCCTGCAACCTTAAACAATAATCAAGTTTCACCTAAAATAAGGAAAGTTGGAAAAACTGCCATCATCAAGAAGAGACTAAGGAGACATGCCTACTACATGGAACGCAGTGTCCTACATTATTTTCCGGAATAGAAAAGAGACGTTAGGTAACACTATACTGTATATTGGATGTTTGTTTACTCAAATTTCATGTTGAAATTTGATCCCTAATGTTTGTGGTAGGGCCTAATGAGAAGTGTTTGGTTCATGAGGTAGATCCCTCATGAATGGCATGGTAATGTTTTCATAGTAACAAGTGAATTTCACTATTTAGTTCCCACAAGAATTCCCCTGAAATCTCCCTGAAGAGCTAGTTTTTAATTTTTTTGTATTCAATCATAGCTGTGTACATTAATGCAATCATGGGGTACAATGTGCTGGTTTTATATACAATTTGAAATATTTTCACCACACTGGTTAACATAGCCTTCATGGCATTTTCTTAGTTATTGTGTTAAGACATTTATATTCTACATTTATTAAGTTTCACATGTACCCTTATAAGATGCACCATTGGTGTGTCCCACCAATTATCCTCTCTCCACCCATAAGAGCTAGTTTTTAAAAAGAGCCTTGCCCTTCTCTCTCTCTCTTGCTTCCTCTCTTATCATGTGATCTCTGCACACACCAACTCCACTTTTCCTTATGCCCTGAGTTGAAGCAGGCTGAGGCATTCGCCAGATGCCTAATCTTTTAGCCAGCAGAATATGAGCCAAATGCCATTTTAATTTATAATTTACCCACTTTTGTGTTTCCTTTATAGCCACACAAACAGACTGAGACCAGTAAAAACTAAAGAAATCTTAACAAAGCAAGAGATAGAGTTAATATAGTTTCAATACTGGTCCACTAGTTGTAATTAAAGTACAATACTAATGGGATATATTAATGGTAAAAAAATTATGTACAGGATGTATGGGAACTCTGTACCATCTGCTAAATTTTTCTGTAAATCTAAAACTGTTGTAAAAAATAAAGTCTATTATTAAAACATTTTAAATGAATCAGCTTGACGCCTATAGCAGAGTGGTTACGGTGTCAGCCACATACACTGTGGCTGGCGGGTTCTAACCCAGCTGGGGCCAGCTAAACAACAATGACAACTGCAAAAAAAATAGCCAGGCATTGTGGTGGGCACCTGTAGTTCCAGCTACTTTGGAGGCTGAGGCAAGAGAATTGCTTAAGCCCAAGAGTTTGAAGTTGCTGTGAGCTGTGACACTACAGCATTCTACTGAGGGCAATATAGTGAGACTCTGTCTCAAAAAAAATTTTTTTTTTAATGAGTAAGTAATGACATTTTGTAAAATATTCCAGTTACTGAAGTGATCCAGAAGAAATGGAGACATCCATCTGCTTTACTTTTTTTGATCACAATTTGTTCAGAGGACAACTAATGTTCATCTCACTTTGGAGCAGTAGCCTGTGGTCTAGCCTATGGAAGTTAAGTCAAGATATGAGAAGATTGGCCTGAAAAAGGAGATCTTTTTATCTTAGAATTCTGGGCTGAGTCATCCTCTCTATCACTGACATAAAAGGAAGTCCTGGAATGATAGAGTTAATTTGCAGTTCATACTCTTCGTGGATATAATTATAGCCTGTAACATCTCATGAAAACTATGCTGGTTTTACTAACAACTTTATAATTTAAGTGCCTTTTAACAACAAATATTTACTTCTTATTTATATTGCATATAAACAGCAATGGACAGTTGCAGGTAATTTTGAATAAACTAAGTGCCCTGCCAGAAATATGTACTGGGTATATCTTCTTCAACTGTATGAGTTGATTTTGTATTTGCTTAATAGTGTTTTCTGCTGAAGAGAAGAACTTAAATTTAATATAGTCTGGGTGGAAAAAAAAAAGTTTTTGATATTATACTGTAACTTTACAGGGTTTA
Organism: Loris lydekkerianus; assembly: GCA_963574355.1. NCBI lineage: Eukaryota > Metazoa > Chordata > Mammalia > Primates > Lorisidae > Loris > Loris lydekkerianus. The sequence goes on along the minus strand of CAUYPK010073148.1, from coordinate 35,455 downwards.
ATTCTAAGCATAAAGCTGGTGAAAGATCACCATAAATTGTCGAAGAAGCAGTATTTTGTTCCCATCTGCACCAAATACAGAATATATATATAACATGCCTGAAGGAGTTAACGAATGGACTCTTTTTGCCTCCCCGAGTATGTAAGGGGCTCTCCACTCCTCCAGCAGGCAGAACAGAATGTAGGCCAAGTAGAGAAAGAGATGAAAGTGTTGTAAGTGTCTCTCTGTGCCTGAGTGTTTCTCCTCCATTTCTTTTCTAACCATGATATCAGATTCTTTAGAGCCCTCAAACTACACTTTTTCCTCCTTCAGATAAGCCATATTCTTTATTGTAGGGCCCATCAGGATCCTCATAAATTTTCATCTTTGTTATGTTTGGAACCTTTCCTTGTTAAGTGTACTGGACCCGAGGAAGGAAGTATGTTAAATAAATGAATATGAAGATACATTTTGTTTTAAAATAAATGCTTTCAATACATCAGTTACAAGAAATAATTTAGTGAGACTTTCAAGAAATGTAGAAAAAGATTTGAAAGTGAGAGTATGGAAAAACAGAGAAACATATAATACATCCTCCTTCTTTCCTATATAACTCTCTTCCTTTTGATGATGTACTTTGACATTTGAAATATCTATTTTCTTATTATTTTCACAAGCATAGAATTCTAAAATTCTCTAGTAGGTATTAAAGTCAAATTTGAGATTAAGCCAATTTAAATTTTTATTTACTGTTTTTTTTTTTTTTTTAATTTCAGGTTAATATGTGAGGACACTAACAACCAAATGACAGATTTGAATTTGTTAGGTACACTCTTGTAGCTATGTCCTGCACCCAGAAGGACGCCCCCAGCTTATATTGTGGCCATTCAGTGGAAGCACTTCTAATCTCCCCACCCCTCTCCTCTCTCCCACTTTCCCCCTCCCCCCTACTTAAATTGAAATGAGTTTTTCTCTTATATGGGCATTAATTAGATCATCTACTGGATTCATTTTAGTATTGAGTACATTGGATATTTGCTTTTCCATTCTTGTGATCCTTCACTGAGAAGAATGGGTTTCAGCTTCATTCAGGTTAATATAAAAGATGTGACATTACCATCTTTTTCATGGCTGAATAGTATTCCATGGTATGCATATACCACAGTGTGTTCATCCATTCTTGAATTGATGGGCATTTAGGTTGTTTCCATGTCTTGGAAATTGTAATTTGAGCTGCAATTAACAATCTTGTGTATACGCCCTTATGATAGAATTTTTTTTTTTTTCTTCTGGGTGGGATTATGGGGTAGCAGTGGGATTATGGGGTCAAATGAGAGATCTAATTTGAGTTTTTTGAGGATTTATCCATACTTCCTTCCAAATAGGCTGAATTAGTTTGCAGTCCCACTAACAGTGTAAAAGTGTTCCCTTCTCTTCACATCCTCACCAGTATGTGCAACTTTGGAATTTTGCAATGTAACCTAGTCTTACTCAGGTTAGGTGATATCTCAGGGTGGTTTTGATTTTTTCTGATGATTAGAGACAATGAGCATTTTTTCATATGTTTGTTAGCCATTTATCTGTCTTCCTCAGAGAATGTTCTGTTCATGTCTCTTGCCCATTGATAGATGGGATTGTTAGTTCTTTTTTTGTTGATTACTGTTCTTTATTGCAACCAGTTAGGGCTTCACATGAGAATATACGAATAAAAAGAAAAGTTTTAGTAAGAAAAATGAAAGAAATGAGAAAATGAAGCTACTCGCAGAGAAATTATGAAATCAAATCAAAGATTAAAACCAATTTTGGGTAAGTAAAATACTTAAGTAAATTATATACATTTTATAGAGAAACATCCAGGGCTTAAATGAGCCCATGTATATGCCAGTATTTGGAAATAATATCAATGATGCAGAATTATATATTAATATAATAGATTCAGAGCTACCTTAAATAGTAGGTTATATTTAGTTTATATATTGTTTGAATTAACTACTAATGTTAAATGACAATAGACAAAGTTTTACTTGTTATTTGTAAGATACAGCTACAAAATACAGAAGTATTTGAACATTGTAGTGTTTTAAGTAGTGTCATCTTTCATGCCAGTTCACTGGCAATGACATTGCTTGACTATTTTTGAAATTCTTCATCTGGGATAAATGATGCAAAATTAAAAATACAAAATGATATTTAAATTTTCAGATTAGTGTCTGGTCTGGTATATACATTTCTGGAGTCAATCCCAGATGAACCATTGAGAATATTTCTTTACGTGAAGGCAGTACTCAAAGTCCCCTTGGATTTTTATTCCAAGTTTTATTCCGGGTTGAGCAAAATGCTGCAGAAATTATGAAGATAATACTGCAAATACTTACTCTACAATTCCCGAGTGTCAAAAATAACTCTTCTTGAACTATTTTCTAATGTTTTGGCAGACATTTGTGCACATGAAGATTATTACATTAGTTATTTTCATACAGAAAGAACAGGGACTGTTATGTAAAGCAGCAATAATTCAATGTACCTATAAACTTCCCCATTATGGCTTCCTTTACCCAATAAAACTGAAGTGATTTTTTAAAATAAGTTCACACGTTGTACAGAATGCTTTTATGATATTACTCATCAGCTTATAATGGCTCTTTCACTTTTATGGAGGTTCTTAATATAACTTTGGAGCAACAATATCAATTTTTACCTCTTGACTTTGTTAATGACAGTGATACTTAAGAATATTTAGCATCATAGTTGTATAAAAGTCAATCTTTACTTTATTTGCATGCATGCATAAAAAGCACTTCAATTTTTTGATCCAAATTTCTTCTCTTTTTTTGTTACAAACCAGTTGTTCATTCCCTTTTAGCAGAGATTATTTTTATTCATCAGACACAGATGTGCTATGGGAAAATTGTTCCATTTATTCCTCAAAGAATTTTTATGTAGGTCATTAATTTTCTTTGAGCATGAATAAAATACTTTTATAAGTAAAAAAAGTATTGCTTATAAACTTACAGTATTGTTTGACTTACAGACAGATTGCCTACACATTGTTGGTAAGGGTCTGTAAGCCAAGCCAGATATCAAAACACTACCAGAGATGTTAAAGCTGTAAACTGAATTAAAATAACTATTATACTTTAAAGAAAGGAATTATATTTCTCTAAGTTAAGATTAGGCCTCAGATCTTGAGTCTATACTAGAACATAGATTCAGAACTCAAGAATCTACTATGTTTGAAATTAGTTTACATTTGAAAGTAGATGGTAAAAAGAGATAACAAAGATAATAACTTATCTTTATATAACAGTTCACAGATTTGGAAGCTGAGTCTTGGAAAGCTAATTAATTGAAGATTATTAATTTATCACCTAGTAGATCTATGGCTAAACATAGAATTGCATAATTTTTTGCATGGTATATTTCTACCATATTAGGACTCTACTTTCAAACAAATTGGCCAAAATCTTTATTCTAATTTAACTTTGATAATAAAGAAAAAATTTCAAGTCATGGAAGCTTGCAAAAAGAGGAGAAATCATACATCTAACAGAGTCTGTAGTGTCTCTATGTCTATCAGTAACAAAAAAGAGGCCTGTAAAACTGAGGAAGGTGACTTGAGAACTGGGGTCACTGAGTCCTGGGTTTGTGCGTAACCTTGTTCCGGGGTTCAGGTGATTCAGACCTCTTATTCCATATAAACTGGAAGAACACAGGCTTTTCTTAGTAGGGAAACTTGGCATATTAGTCAGGGTCTCTGAGCCTCCCTCTGAGGTGAGAGGGAAACACCATCTCAAAATAAAATAAGCAGAAAGCCCTATGGGGTAATCAACAACCATGTGAAATTTATGATTTCAGAGACTACAGTGTTGTCTATGGTATGCACAACAGGAGATGCTAAAACTTACCCTTTTGAAAATTTCATTAGAAACAGTTTTTTTTTGTTTGTTTGTTTGTTTTTTTAAGATAGTTGCACTATGTCCCCTTGGGTAGAGTGCTGTGGAGTTACAGCTAATAGCACCCTCCAACTCCTGGGCTTAAGTGATTCTCTTGCCTCAGTCTCCAAAGTAGCAGGGACTACCGGTGCCTGTCACAATGCCTAGCTTTTTTATTTATTTTATTTTATTTTATTTTATTTTATTTTATTTTATTTTATTTTATTTTATTTTATTTTGTTTTATTTTATTTATTTATTTACTTATTTATTTATTTTTTGAGGCTGGTGGGTTAGAATCTGGCCTGGGACTGCTAAAAGAACAATGACAACTTTAACAACAACAACAAAAAATATAGCTGGGTGTTGTGGAGGGCACCTGTAGTCCCAGCTACCTGGGAGGCTGAGGCAAGAGAATCCCTCAAGCCCAAGAGTTGGAGGTTGCTGTGAGCTATGAAGCTGTGGTACTCTTAACAGGGGTGACAGAGTGAGGCTGTATCTCAAAAAATAATAATAATAAAATAAAATATTAAGTGAAGTAAAATATTAAAACTGTTTTGTTTGTTTTTTTAATTTGTGACCTTCCATAGGATTATCCTTTTGTAAATCAATAAAGGAGGCAGATGTGTTGGACTCCATCCAGGGACGCAGATGAACTGAGAACATTGTCTTATTAGAAAAGCAGGAAGGGCCCCGATTCTCCAGAAAAAGATGTAAGAAGAATTGGTGTGTTTTGAAGTTTTCTTTTATAAAAAGCAAAAACAAACAACCAAAAAAACTGTCCTAACTCTTGGAGGAGATAATGACTGATGTGGAAAGAGATCAATACAAGAGAAGGGAAAAAGAGCTGAGCCATGTTTCTAAAAATAATCTGTTCTCTGTGAAGTGGCTTCCTCTGAGGCCAAGAGAGCCGTAACCCTAGTTCTCCAAAATGATGACATGATGTGAAGTTAGGGACTTAGATGTAGAATCAGCACAGAGACTGTAAGGGCCAACCAGGCACAGTGTGGAGCTAGAGATGTCAGTAATAAACAGCGAGATGGTACCAAGCTCATCCACATTATTTTATGTGTCGCTTGGGAGAATTATGTTTGGAAGGAAGTAAGACCCTGGGTTTCTTGGGAAATTAAAATGCGGGTAGGAAGGGAAGGCTGATATTTAAATATTGCAACCTCTGGTTAATATGTCTCCCCTTCTTTTCCTAACTTGCTGATTAATGTCATTTCTTCAAAATACTTCCTCTGACCTTAATGATTCCAGAAATCATATCTTTTACTTCAAGCCTCTAAACAATGTTTTTTCTTTATAATAAAGATCTATAAAAATAATAAGCCAGTTAAACCTTTCTCTATCTTTTTTGTTTGCCAATTCAGACAAGTTAAAATGAAAATATTTGCAAATCTTTCTCTTACTAAAAATAGCCACTAATAAAAAATTAATGAGATAGTAGATGTTATTTTTTAAAAAGTAAACATAACGTCTAAATTTTCTTCATTTAATCCTTTCTCTCATTTGACTAATCTTGGTTCTCTAAATGGATGTGTTTTGAGATAGACTTACTCAGTTGATGTTACTTCTGGACAAGAAAAATTTACAGATGTGTTACAGACACCAAGAACTCAACACTATTCTTACAAAAGTTCCTATAAAACTCTAATACCTGGGTCATGCACTCTCTAGAATAGAATTACAAAACATTTCCACCATCTAATCCTGAAAAATTGCTTCCTATATTTTACCATAAACTGTGCAGTCTCAACACTGTTGATGGATACAACTAAAGCAAAACTGCTGGCCTTCTCTCTATTCCCAGGGTTTGACCCACAGAAATGGAAAGGCCTGAACCACATCAAGACAGGACTCAACAGACGGCACTGGCCGTCTTTTATAGCCAATGAAAACGCACACCCAGGGTGGCGCCTGTGGCTCAACGGAGTAAGGTGTGGCCCCATATACCGGAGGTGGAGGATTCAAATTCAGCCCAGGCCAAAAACTGCAAAAAAAAGAAAGAAAAGAAAGAAAGAAAAAGCACACCCACCTAGGCTTTCCATGTTCTTCCTGTACAGAATGTGATGCTCCATCTTTGAAGCAAAGTGATTATACACTCAAAATGATACCTAAATATAAAAAGTAATCTTTGTAATTAGAAAAAATAAAAAAGATAGTAATTGAGTATATGCCCATGATTTCCTCTTCAGTATACTTACCTCCTAGAGTAGGAATTCTGTCCTGAATAAGATAAGACTTTTTTTTCTATTTTTAAACTTCCTCTTAATGTTCTATCTAATTTTATTTATTCTTACAGGAGAATTCCAAAATAATTTTTTATATTTTCACCTTTTTTCTGCTTCTGGTCAAGGAAGAGAAATCCAGCTTAGATAAAAATATTCAGTTTATTATTATTATTATTTTGAATAAGTTTCTATGACAACCATGACCCTTATACCTATAGAAGTTTCCTTCTTGAAATCTAAAGGAGTCTAAAATAAAAGATTCTTTGAAAAGCAATGATTTCCTGTTGTGTTGGCTGCCTGCTTTCCCATCGCATAGGTCAAGTAAACCTAGTTCAGAGAAAATCTTCCAAGTTTGTTCTTCTTGTAAGCAATATTTCACTAAATTCATCTTAACTCTCCACTCCTATTCTTTTTCCATCATCTCATTTATCCACCATATTTTATAATTCAATAGGAGGACTTGCCTCTAACTAGAGCAGTTTTTTCCAAGAAAAATTAGATAAAAGGAGAAAATCAGTTGACAAGCATTCCCCTTTGGCCTGAGAATTTCCTATCAAATATTTTGTGTATTGAAATGAACAGTTCTTGATATTCTCTTCATAGGAGCCTTCTCTTCTGTTATAATCCAAGAAGCACATATCACAAGCAAAAAATGTCAAACTATTTAAGTTTTAAGTACGAGAGAGAGAAAGATAATAGGAACAAAAATATATACTTTGATTTCTAGTCATATACATTTATGTATTCATAGATACACCTCCATATGTGTGTGTGAATATATATACATGTGTGTGTGTGTGTAAAATGAACCCTTTTGGTACAAAGGTAGATAGAAATACAGTTATTACTTCTAAAAGCAAAGAATTATTTTAAGTCTAAGGAAATGACACTTAAATACATATGTATTGGTTTATAATAACTTAAAAGTAGATTGTTTTTTAAAATGAATGGACCCTCATGTGTTGAATACTTTCAATTAATTTAATTTTGAAGTATAATAAGAACTCGGAAATATTGTAATACGATGTCTATTGGAAGGTATATGCGTGGTGTGTGCATGTGTTGTTTTTTTAACTGATGCTATTCAAGAAGAAATTTTACACACAAATAATTCTGTTTTTTCATTTTTTATGATTCAGAATCCTTAGAACAGCTAATGGAAAAGAAAGCATTTTGACATTGTCAGGAAAAAAAATAAGGAAAGGGGTAAATGGTTTCAGAATGCTTAAATCACATACATTAAATAAGTATTAGTTTTAATCTTAGAACATTTTAATTATTTGGAAGCGAAACTTAAAAGACCATTTTGCAAATGTATGAAAATCTTAAAGATATTTACATGTATTCTGTTTAAGAAGCCTAAAGATGGACTGTATAAAGGATGTTAGATTTTATTTTTCTATCTGAAGATTTATGCTTATGTATATTATTTCTTAATCTGCAAGGAGAAAGAGTTATTAAGTTTGGTAGTGACCACAAAGGGTCAAGTAAGCGATAGGAAGAGTGAATTCAATTATCATCAAATACGAAGCTCTGGGAATAGGAAGTGAAGTCTTCAATTTAGAGAGCACTGATCTAGGATCAAAGTTTAAATATTCTAAAGTGAGAGTCTAATCCACACTGAGCTGAGAAGAGAAGTGGTTTTATGCCCTGAGAAAGCAAGTCCTTGTTCTTCCTTTGTTAGCTTTTGGCCTCAATTGCCCTGAATTAAGTATCTGCTCAGGCTCCTAAGGAAACTTATTTATTGAGAAACTTATCTGACAGTCAAGTCAGCCTTTAGCTATTCAAATAATTTTTTTTTTCAGTGAGAATTTTTATTCATTATAAACAACATTATGTTCAAATTAATTTTCTGGTTTGAATATGCTTTATTTTTTTCAACAGTGTATATGCTGTTAGATCTTCATGTTCTATTAAATATTTGCAAATTGGCGTATTGGGCATATCTTTCTGCAGTAATGATGAATTTAGTAAATCTTCATATTCTATAAACTCAACATGCAACCATTTCACATGAGCTTGCAATTCTCTGATGTTGTAATTTCCAAAGAATTTGAAAGAGATGGGGAAGTAGTTGGTCTAGGTCTCAGCACTGGCCTGGCTGCAGTGATCTCAATGTCCTTCAGCTCCTACTGCCAAAGAATGATGTAATCGGTCTGATGACATCATTTTGCCCTGGGGACATCCATGATGTACTTTAGGTACAGAGTGGTGCCCCTGAGTACACTACTGCTTAGCCCAATTATAAAGTTGGTCATAATCATCACTGGTGTTCTCAGTCCTAATGATCTTTTTCAAGTTTGGCTAATGTCTAAGGGGAAAAATGAAATCAAGATAACATTATTCGATCCCAGCATTGTTGTGAGGAATCAACTCAGCTCTTACTGCAGCATCCTCATTTTACCACAATGGTCTGTGTTGTAGTAGGAGATGTTTATTTGCTCATGACTTGTCCCTGTTTCTGAAATGTTGGGATGTGACCAAGGAGTCATCAGTGTCATTAGGGAGGTCTACTAGGCTTCAGAGAATGACTGGCTTAGTACTTTTCAAGAAAGCACTAAAATGGCAATTGTACTTCTATATTTCTTCCTGGTTATACTGAAAATAAGTTCCACAGTATTGCCTTATCCTTGGATCTCCTTTTTCCTTTACTGTTTTCTTGTCTTTAAATTGACACAATTTCCTTAAAGTGTTTTCTGTCTCTCAGAATTCTGTACGTTTGTGACTGATTATAAAGTCCATACTTTAGATAAAGGCTTTAGAAATGTAGGCATATTCAGTATATTTTAAATGTATCAAAATGTTGACTGCTAGAGTATCAATGTCCAGAAGATCATGCCCCAAACAAAGCATGTTTATATTCATATCACACACAGACTCATCTCAGCATCAGCCCAACTTTTGATCTCACAAGTAACAGAAAACTGTTTCTTCTAGTTTAGACTAAAGCGGGTGTTAATTAGTAGGACACAGAAACATCTCTCAGAACATGTAAAGGAATTGAACCAGAGTCTGGAGAGATATCAGGGGATTCACACTTTTTGCTTGTCTCTGAGAAGTGCCTCCACAGATAAAGAGCCCATGGTCGCATTAATGCACACAGCTATGACTTAATTTAAAAAAAAAATAGAGCCCTTCAAAAAGAGCTTTCCCTTTTCCAACTATTCCAACTCCAAAGTATTTCCTCCTATTATACTTCTTCATTCCAAGTGTATTTGCTTTCTAGATCCTCAGCAGAATTGCAAGTAATTATGCATTTGCTATGTGGGTGTGTTTGTTTATTTTATCTCATTTTATAATATCTGTTTCCCTGTGGCCTGATGCTCTCAGAAGGCATGAATTGTAACTGCTAAGCTTAATGTTTCCCAATCACCTAGCACAGTGCCTCCATGAGGTAAATTCTTACACAGCTATTGAAGGAACAGGCCCTACGGTCCTTTCACCTTTCTCTTCTCTCCACTGTCCATTTAATTCTTTTCTCTATAGCAAGCCTCTTCCTTGTTTCTCCATACTCAGGGATGTCACTGAGCCTTGATCACCTACCTATGAATTTTAATTCAAATACTGTCCATAAGACCATTATACTGTGTAATAATAGAACATAAGTCGGCTCGGCTCCTATAGCTCAAGTGGCTAAGGCGCCAGCCACATACACCTGAGCTGGAAGGTTCAAATCCACCCCAGGGCCTGCCAAACAACAATGGCTACAACAAAAAAAATAGCCGGGCATTGTGGCGGGCACCTGTAGTCCCAGCTACTTGGGAGGCAGAGGTAGTAAATTGCTTGAGCCCAGGAGTTGGAGGTTGCTGTGAGCTGTGATGCCACAGCACTCTACCCGGGGTGACAGCTTGAGGCTCTGCCTAAAAAAAAAATAATAAAATAATAATAATAATAATAGAATGTAAATGTTGAAAGTAACCCCATTTGTCTTCATTCACAACACTTTTTTTTTTTTAAAGACAGAGTCTCACTTCATCACCCTTGGTAGAGTGCTGTGGTGTCACAGCTCACAGCAACCTCCAGCTCTTGGGCTTAGGTGATTGATTCTCTTGCCTCACCTTCCGGAGTAGCTGGAACCACAGGCGCCTGCCAGGTATCAAATCACTTTTTAAAAGTAAAAAAAAAAAAAAAAAACAGTTTTCAGGGCACAGTAGGAAGTAGAGCCCAACATTACAATACAAGCTTTCTCTGTCTCCCATTGAAGTTTCAGATTTTAAGCTTGGAGACAAGAACCACTTGGTCTCCTCTGAAAATAAAGAACACTAAAGCATGTCAAAGCAAACATGCTTTAATTCCTATTGTTTTTTCAGCACTGGTGACAGGTACTGTGAAGAATTTTTTTTTTTTTTTAATGTAAGACAAAATTCCTCCTATATAGGAACTTAGACTGTAACTCTGAAATCAAGCTTGACTCCCAGTAAAGACTGCAATCACAAATTAAACAAAACAGCAGCCTTCTAGTATTTAAGAAATTATGTTCTTTTTTCCTTTGGAAGATTTTTCCATTTAGAGAGAATGAATTCTTGAGAATAATATATGAAAAATACATATGCAAGCTACATATGTGTGTACCTGTATGTATTTGTGTATGCATATAGACCAACTATATGGAAAAAAATAGTAAAAAATATATGAAATGTTTAAAATCTCCAAGAGACCATATTGTTGATCTTTCCACATCATTTGTGTGTGTGTGTGTGTGTGCATGTAATAAAGACATGTCACAAGATAAAAACAGAAATTAATACAATGGCAGTCCAAGTGGCCCAAAGAATAATGAGGTGGAAAGGATAGGGATGAATAGAAGGTAATTCTGTTTCATTTTGTTTGTTGGTGCGTAACATATTGTACAATTGAATTTGAATTGACAAAGAGTTGAAGCAAACTAATTTTTCATTTGAAGAATTGCCTATCACAGTAAGTAAGGCTAGAAATAGCATTTGCTATCCTAAAATTAGAAACAGTTCTTGTTTGCTAGACCAGTCAAGCATTATTTCTACAGGTTATGTAATCATCTAAGGAAACAGCTTTGTTGAAAACAAGTTCTAATGATATTGGCTGCAGGAATAAGCAGTGATAAGTACAGATCACTAATAAAACAAATGCATAACTCTGGCATTCCTTTTGGGTGTCATCGCAATGTTATTCATCGTCTTTAAATGTTTTGCCTCGACCAGACTTAGTTACATGAATTAGTCCTTTTACTCCTTTTTTTGTTTTTTTTTTTTTCTTTTTTTAGAACAGATTAACACATCAAAGTTAATCTGCCTTGTTTCATCTCTGTCTTTTTCCTCCTGGAATGTTTTCCCATTACTTGTCTCATAAAACAGGTAAAAATCAAGAGCTATATTAAAGTCACCTCAGTTAGAGAAAGTAAAGGAAATTGGGCAACTTATAAGAGGATGGAGGTAGAAGGGTCTGTAGGTGTCTTAGGGGGAGACAAAGCCTGAATAACGGAAAATGGAAAACTTTGACCTCATCACATAATTACTTCAGAGATGCATTTTATTTAAGAAACGACAGCCACAAAGGTTGAAAACAAAGTTAAGATAAATTTCTAAAAAAGGTGCTGGCCTTTTAAAGAAAAAATATATGAAAAATGTAATAACAAATTGACCTTTACAAGTTTCTGACTCAGTAGGTATTTATGTTATTATTAATATTTGTCTTCAATTCATGTAACCATACTTTCTAACCCCAAAATATATACAAACGTCTGGAATTTTTTCCTGAAGTTTAAATTTGTGAGTGTGAAGATATTTACAATATTATAAAAATTAAATCACAATCCATTATGTGTTTAACTATCTCTTTTATTGAAAACAATAAAGTTACATAGCATTGAGATTTGCCTACAAATCCATGTATGCTCGTACGTATATTTGGCATAATAGGAGATTGTAGGACAGTAGGTGATCATAGGACTTTGGACTTATCAGGACTCACAGAAGGGCTTTCATTTTTTTTCTGTTAAGTTGGGAATATTTTATTATAATAAAAACAGATAACTAAAATATTCTTGGTTAAAAAAAAAGAACTTGATAAGAAAAACTCACAGCATTAAAAGATATCCAGGGAAGGGGACAAATGGTGTAGCAGAAAAAGTGTCAAATGCTTGAACTGAGAAAACCTGAAACATAATGCTCACTGTGTCACCATTTAGCTGTGTGATAACGTGTCACAGGATGACCAGGGAGGACGGAGCTTGATTCGAGTCTTTAACATGGAATTATAACAGCCATCCTCTTTATCTTATAATGTTTCTATGAGGGCCATATGTCATAATGTATATAAAGAGTTTGCAAAATGTTTAATTCTTGAAATGATAAAAATAAACTCACTTGTGTTGTACTGAAGCACCACAAACCTTTTCATGAAGAAGTGGTTATTTAATGTACTAAAAATGAAGAGGAAACCGACTGGCCCTGTTTATTTAGAAGTCGTAAGACTCAAACCAAGGTCTCTGACAAAAACAGGATAAGTGATGAAACTGGGTAGGACCAGTTAGAACCAAGGTGGCAATGAAATCCACCTCTGCTTGCCCTTCTTGTTCACTATACCCTGCTTATAATGCATGTGGGTCATTACAAAAGTTTCAAGATAGACAAAAATCAAGAAACATAAAATGCCCGTGGATGGAGACCAAGGAAGCCCTCTTAGCAGCACAGACAAGCCCAGCATGTTGAAACCTACACGGTGATTCACAAAGATGCTGCTCGGTTTCTTGGAAGTGAAATGAGGGACCATGACACAGTCTGTCTCAAAACTTTCCTATTGGCCCACGTGTTAGTATGCTAAGAGAAACTCCCACCAGCACCGTGACAGTTTTCAATCACCTAGACAAGCCCCGGAAGTTACCTTGAATGGAATGAGAAGAGGAGGTATCCCATTCATAGAGTTCTCTGCCTCTTTCCCAGACATTCCTTGAATGGAGAAGAGGAGGTATCCCATTCATGGAATTTTCTGCCTCTTTCCCAGAAATTCCAGGCATAATCCGCCCTTATTTAGCATAAAACCAAGACACAGATAAAAACAGAGTTTACCAGCCAAGTGCAGGGGCTGCTCAACTGGGGAGTGTCCTGCCTGCTGCTTGTTTTTTTAAATTAATTGTTCTGTTATTTACACCATAAGACTTGTGCTTGAATCCTGCTTGAAGCATAAAATTCCCTTGGCCTTCAGACTGGACTGTAGTTTTGGGGTCCACTTTCTCCTGTCAAAGATATTTGGCACAATCATCTGAAGTTATAATTTAGATTGAAGATGTCCTCCAAGCATCTTTAGGAGTAAACCTAGAAACTCTTTCAAGAAGGTACGTTTCTGTTTTCTTGGTTCCCATTCAATATCCATTGTGCTGCTATATCCTCAGAACACAAAGCATCCTAATACAATAGTCTCCTTTTCCTGGAAGGTTCCTCGCTCTATACTTCTCAGTAAGGCTGCTGTAGACCCAGGCCATTCTTCTGCCTCCCGCTCACTTCCTAACAGAGACTTCCTTGAGTGAGTCAAAAGCTATGTTCAAGTCATTTTCTGCTGGATAAAAAGTTAAAAATCAAATAATTTGCTATTTAAGGAAGAGGTGCTCTAGCAAATTAAAAAAAAAGAAAAAGATGAAGCAACTGGAGCCTCAAAATGAAGTTCAGTTGTGTGTAAAAATCTGTTTCTGCTTTGTACTCTTTACTTATCTATGAAATCCATAGCTATTGCTTCGTCCTGCAAGTAAGCTGTCTCTACTGCCAATTAATAATTTACGTCTATTCTACTTTATGGTGATCCATTTTTTGCTTCATCCTGCAAGTAAGCTGTCTCTTCTGCTAATTAATAATTTATGTCTATTCTACTTGATGGTGATCCATTTTTCCTGCCTTTTGGTATATGGTACAACTCTAATAACACAATCCACTTTAAAAATATTCTCAGAGTATGGAAGAAACATAATTTCTGCTGATGCAAGCAACCATGGTGATCTTTTCATTTGACAAGTACACCTTCTGCCTTCTGGCTCAGAGTGTTATTTTACTTTAAAGAAATGAGGTCTTTGCTTGACAAGAGTGAAACAAATGCTCATCATAAATCAAATCAATGTGGATAAAATCATACTTAGGCTGATACGGAGCCAAATCTAAGAGCCAGAACCACTAGAAATTTCCAACATTCAGGGTGAGTCACTTAAAAAATAAGAGTTCTGGATCCTAGCAAAAAATAAAGTTGTAAACAATCTGAAAAGAACTTCAGGGAAGGATGCAGAGGCTAAACAACCAGAGGTGGTCTCATTAGACAAGCTTGAAAAACATGGGCTTAGAGGATATCTAGAACATACTGAAAATAGGATGAGACTATAATGGGGTCACTCCACAAATGTAGAGGTTCCTGCTGATATGAAAGCCCACAGTGAGGGGAGCAGCCTACGTATGTACAAGAAGAGAGATTAAGCCTACAAATGGGACATAATGAATCATTAGAAGACCAGGAAGGAGTGGAGAATGCCTTTCATGGAAGTGAGAGGGCAGTAGTGTTTCATGGACAGGGGAGTGACTGACAATTTTGACTGTTGTTATGACGTAAAGGAAGATGAAAGTGGGGGAAAAAAAAAGTCCACTTAGAATTAGCAAAGTGAAGGTCAAAGTTGACTTAGTGTCACTCAAACAAATCATGTGTGTTTTTAGTGTTTGATAAAGCTGACACTCTACACAGCATGTAAGTTATAACGTATAAACAGAAAGTAGTTAGAAAGCATTAATCTTGATGTTCCGAAACTGTCTTTGAATTCTGTCTCCACTTCATACTAGTGCTGTGATTGTTAAGTTTAACGCTTCTCTAAGCTTTTATTTTCTCATAGTTAAAATGAAAACAATAGAAATTCTGCCTGCTCTATTTATTGGAAATTTTATATTAGGCAAGACATGTACTAAATCAAATCAGGTATATCCCCAAAACACAGCAGGGGCTAAATTTACTGAGGGAAAATATGAAGAGAATGGAAGATGAAGTTAAGAATTCTTAAAAAGTTGAATTTTTCAAATGAATAATCAATTAAAAAATAAAACCTCTATAAATAGAGGTACTTTACACCATTACATGACAAAGAGAAAGAAGAGTACTTTATAATTCTCTCTCACACATATTAATTTAAATTGGTAGAGAGAACTTGAGAGGAATAAGTATTAAGAGAAATTCCAAAAGAATTACTCATTTGCTGGAAACAGAACTTCAGTTTTCCCTCATCGCATGCAAATTCCAACTATTAGCTCCAAAAGAAAAAATACTTTTCTGTGTTAGCTGCCAATTGAGGTGAATGAAGGCGCATGGGCAAAACAAAGGACGTTTTGAGCTTCCATTTGGAAATGAAAATCCTGACTTCAAATATTATGACATCTGCTGATTTAACGTTATAAAAATACTGTCGCTCTGCAAAGGACTTTGACTGACACATCAGAATAGATGATGGCCAGAGAACAAATAAACATAAAAACACATACACCAAGAAAATGCAAATTATACCCATGAGGTACTACCAGAAACCTACCGGGATGACTAAAATTTAAAAAGTGGAATATCACAAGTATTTCTAAGAATATGGAGCAACCAGAATTCTCATGAATTCCTGGTTAGACTGTAAATTGGTACAACCACTTTGGAAGCATTTACTTAAACTATATGATCTAGTAGTTTCTCTACTTAGGTAATACCCAATAGAAATCCATATGTATGCTCACCAACAGACACATATTAGAATGTGTACAGTGGCACGGTTTGTAGCACAGACTTAATTTCCCTTAACCAAAATGTTTGGGACCAGAAGGGCTTTAGCTTTCTTATTTTTGCGGATTTTGGAATATTTGTATTCTGTATACTTACTTGGTAGATATCCAAAATCCCCAAAGCTGGAATTCTCTAATGAGCTTTGCCTGTGAGCATCATGTCAGCACTCAAAGAGGCTCAGGTTTTGGAGCATTTTTGATTTCAGATTTACAGATTTGGAATATTCAACCTGTAGTTACAATAGAATTAGCCAAATGCCCAATAGTATGAATGAACTCCACAGACAATGCTGAACAAAAGAAAATAGACAATAAAAGAGTATACACAACATGACTCTAGTTACATAAAATACAAGAATGTCAAGATTGAAGACTAGGAGGGAAGATTCTATAATAAACTGGTAGTAATCTGTTTGCAGGCATTTGTGTAGTTGTGATATGTGCACTGACCTTTATGTGTTTTATGCGTCATTGTAAGTTTTAAAGAATACTTTCCTCAAAGCTATAATGTAATATTAACTTATACTTTTTGAAAATATTTTGGCAAACTTTAAATAAAAAGCCATTTTAATGAAGACAAAAGAGATCAAGTATAGAATAATTCAGATTCAATTATAAAATTATTCCCCTATTCTCATAAATGTAAGCAAATCCCTCCCTTGATCATTCTCTACTTTTAGTTTCTACTCCCAGGATTTGAATTGCTACATTTCTCATCTGTTGTTTTGAAAGAAAGAAAGAGAGAAAGAAAGAAGGAAGGAAGGAGAAAGAGAGAGAGGGAGAGAGGGAAGGAAGGAAGGAAGGAAGGAAGGAAGGAAGGAAGGAAGGAAGGAAGGAAGGAAGGAAGGAAAGAAGGAAGGAAGGAAAGAGGAAGTGAAGGGAAGGGAAGAAAAGGGAAGGGAAGGGGAGTAAGTTAATTAAGTCAATAAAATACCTGCCTTTTAAAACCTGTTCTCTATTTGAATGGTACTGTATTTTTACAAAAGCATCTCTACTTAGGAATAATTTTTAGATTATGCAAGGCCCTCCTAGGTCTACTATTCAAGGTGATACTTTATACAAGTATCTGCTAAAACTATCTGTGACTATTAGACAGAGAAACCATCTGTAAATTTTGGACAGAGATGATTATCTTTTGCCCTGTAAACTTAGTTTAGTTTGTATCTGTAACATATCATAAATTGAGCATGTATAATTAAACCATTTTGTGTAAACAAAAGTCATCTGTATAATAAACATATATTCTCTATTTAATCAACTGTGTTCTACTTAGTTATGAAAAGAAAGCAAACGATTCTTTCATTGTGCTGTTAAACTATTGCAGAGAAGTTCACCATCAATGAAAGTCCTCCAGGTTGTGACACTTTAGTCACCATTTTCAATGGGATAACAGAAGTTATGCCTTCTTATGACCTGCCTTAAAGAATGCACTTCTATCCTTTGGTTATTTCATCTGTTCCAGATGACGTGTTTGTTTAGTCTTTGGGGGTTGATAACACAAAATGTCATAAACTGAGTAATTTATAAACAACACAAATTTCTCACTGTTTTGGAGTCTGGGAAGTCTAAGATTGAGGTGTGACAGATTCAGTGTCTGGTTATAGCCTACTTTCTGGTTCATAAATGATGCTTTCTTGCTACATCCTCACATGCTGAAACGGTAAAGGAGCTCCTTTGACCTCTTTTTAAGGGCACTAGGCCCATTCATGAGGGCTCTGCTCTTGTGACATAATCACCATGCAAAGGCCCCACCTTTCTATACCACATAAATGTCCAGACCACACCAATGTTGAAGGCCTGACTTGATCAGCGGTCCAGCGATCAGGGGGACCCAGTTTTATTCTAAGCTCCACTCTTCTCCACATTGGCTTTATCTCAGGCAGAAAACCTCAGACAGATGGAAGACAATTTCAATGCCTACTGATCCTCCAGCATTTCAGCTTTAAATTCTATGGTAAAGGGTAAGAGTTTTTTTTCCAAAAAATTCCACCAAAAACATAATTTTGTCTTATTGGTTATAATTGGTTCAAGTATCCGGTCTGATCCAGCCCTGTATCTAAGACAAATGCCATATGTTAATACACCTAGGCTTGGGTCACTGAATGCCATCTCCCTGCAATGCAGTGGGACCCTATTCAAACTTTATGAATTCTGAGTCTGAGAGCAGGGATGGATAGATCTTTAAATCTTTTTTACTGGAAGTTCAATGAATAGATTCTGGTCAGTCAAAATCAAATAAGTGCTTTCAACATATTTTTTGAAGTGACACAGATATTTCTGCCCCCCCTTTCAAAGACAGCTCTGTTATTATAAGCACTATTTAGAAAGGTCATATTGGATTTATTTAGAACAATATGGTTCTATGAATATTAATATTAGTATTATAATAAAAGCTTCAACAATACTATTTATCAAGCAATTATTATTTTCTGCTGAATATTCTAAGTCCTCTATGTTCATTGCCTCTTTAAATCCCACATGTATATAAGGCATATATATTAACATCCTTACATGTAAAGAGACAAAGATTCAGAGACTTAAAAGAGCATGTGTTGGGTCTCAGGGCTTGTCAGCAGACTCGCATTCTGTGTCTAAGCCTGTTTGACCCTAGATTCTGGCTTTTAGCATATGCCATACATAACCCCCACTTATGTGTTTATATTTGAAGAAAATCAATCTTTGAGAAAATTTTAGAAATTATAATGTCAGGATGGTTTCCAGAATAGGATAATTTGAATTTTAAAAATCGCATTGCTTCATTTTCTACTTTTCATAATACTACAAATTTTTTTTTTCTCCAAAGGGAAGAAATTTCAGAATATTATTGCTGAGTTGACAATTTTTTAAAGTGAGAACGTCAAAATTTTAACAAGATTTATAAATCTAAAGGGATATCCAATTTAAAACAAGAAAGTCAGTATATAAATTAAATATTCATCTTTCTGAATTTGACCATTTCTCTCTCGTAAGCATTCCAGGGGGTTTCTCTTATTCACAGTCCAATAGTTTCAAACTTTTCAGAATGCAGAAACCCTAATTTATAAAATTATGTTTGCTGGTACAGAAGAAATAACATTTTTGAACAAACTACTAGGGGGCTTGCATTGTGCTAAGAACTTTACGTAATCTTTGAACGTAAGCCCAGTGTCAAAGTCATACTTATGACTTATAACTCAAGCTTCCATGTCAGCCTATAAATGAGTATAATAATAAAATGAGTTTTTAAATAATATATATTGACTTTTAAACCCCATTACAGGATTTCTAGAGTGAAAACTTCTTCCTTCTCCCAAAATGACCTAGGGAAATTCACACATTCTCTTCTGTGATCTTCACATTTTTCTGAATTTCCCCAGTAATAATATCTACCACATCTGAGAGTGGCCTAAATGACACCTCCTCAGAGATCCATTACGTACTTTTGCAAAGACAGCCCTCAGCAACATGTATTAATCTCCATAGGTATTGTTCCTTTGATATAGATAAATAAGTCTTAATAGGTAGCTCTACGGAACTAGATGTTAAAAATATCAGGGGAAAGTGGATGCAGAATCTATGCCCCTTGTTTATAAGAAACTGTTACATTAAGATTAGCCCAACTAGCCATTTTGAAGAGTATAGCATCATACTACCCATCCAGACTTTCTGGCCTAAACACAATGTCTAGTCCAGGGGTGTGGAAGTGTTTCATGCTGAAATGCTGCCATTAATTTAGCTATAATCAAATAAGTCCATATTCAAGAAACATCAATTACATATACTAAAAAAAAATGCACATTATTTTGTAAGAATCAAGCTACTATATACTTAATAACATAAAACATGGAAATTATTTATTTTAAAGTTAACTAACCTTTTAATGACCTTGTTGTGCCAGCTTTTTGCTACAAGATTTGAATATTTGGATGCAGCATGGAGGTCACACTTTCAGTTGATCTTCAAGATGAGTGTCAGCCATTTGCCATCCATAAGGATGTCTTGATTTGGGTTTAATCAGAGAATATAGATTTGCAACAGTAAGTGGTTGAAAAGCAAGAAAGCATTTTTTGAGCATGTTATGAAAGCACAGATATTCTACCACATTTTTCCATATTTCAATTGGATCTTTCTTAGCAACAAATAACTTCAAAATGTCATCTACTGAGAGCACCATCAATTCCAGCTGTAGTTCTTTTGGTGCCATGGTGATATCCATTTGGTGAGGTGGAAAGGCTAATTTGAGTGAGATACCATGATTTTCAAAGTCAGTGAACCTTTCATTGTATTCTCCAATTAATATATCTATAACAGCTGTGTATTCTTCAGATGATTTTCATATAATGGTCATCTAAAATTTCCTTTTGAACAAGAGTTTTGATACCTTTTTTAAAATGCTTCAATTATTTGCCATGCATCACATACAGATTTAGTTTTACCTTGCCAAAGGCATATTCAAGTCGTTTTGATTTGGCATGCTATCACACAGAAATGCTGCATTCCTATAGAAATCTTTCAATGATTCACTTTGCTGATTCTGTTCTCCATAAAATTAACTATCTGTTCTCCCAGAGATGAAATTCTGGCTAACACCTGTCTCTGTTGTAGCCAACACACTTTAGAATGATACAGCAAATCCACACTGAATGCCATTGATCAACATTTGCATGTTACAAAACTGATGATGCTGTGTTGCGTTTATACAAATAGTTAACAATACTTATAATTTGCTACAAAGTATCACTTAAAATAATAGTTTTATCATAGATTTTGCTGATGCAAGATACATTGAAAATAAATGAAAACATAAATATCTTTTGATACACTTTTTATCTGCACAATAAACCCTTCATGTTTTCTTGTCATGGAAAGTGTACCATCTGTACAGACAAAATTTACCACATTGAGTTCAACTTCAAGACATTCATCTTGAAATGTATGAAGATATCTATTTCCCGAGTTCTGTTCATAAGAGTGCCCAAAGTGAGTAACTCTTCATAGCAAATAAAATCTTCTGTTATTACCTGAATGATGTATAAAACCTGCATGGAGTCAGTAGTATCAATGGATTCATGCAAAGTGATTGAGTAATACATATTTTTCTTTTGAAGCATTGCATGGATTTGTTCTATTAAGTTGAAACTAATTCATGCTGTAGATCACTTATGGTTCTCCATGAAAGAGGCAGATGTTTATACTTTAAAATGTTACTGAGATCTGAGCACCCTACCACTTGGACAATGCTTTCTTTCACAATTTCTACATCATTGAATGCCTTCCCTTTTTTCCCGCGTATAGAAACTACTTTATAAGTTAGTTCAGTGTCCTTATTTCGAGGTTATATTGCTCCTTGAAAGAATTGTCTTTGCTTTTACTTTTCATCCTTTAATTTCTGCAATATAAATTTTTGTGCCTCTCCCTCTAATTTAAAATTATTTGTGGTCCTTAAGAGTGTTATACTGATGAACACTGAATTTATTTAATGTTGATATTGCAGGATCACAAAGCAAGCAAATAATTTTATCTTTTGCAGAAACAAGATAATATTGCAATTCCCAATCCTCATTAAAAAATCTGCTTTCTTCCTTTAGCTTTCTCTTAGTCTACTTTGACATGACAAGCTGTTAAACAGACAGAATTTAAAAATACCATTGAACCGTGAAACTATTCACAAATTCCACTTCAAACAGAAATAAAATGTTTGTTGTCAAAAGCTGATAACAGGTGGGTGTGTTTGAGCCCATAAATGTTTGCTAACCAGCCTCATGATTTAGGGATTAGAAAAGCCAGTCAGGTGGGGGAAGTTAGAACAAAATCATGAATGCAGCAGCTCTCATGTTAATCTGGTCAAACTCAGAGGTTATTTCATTGAAACCTACTATATTCTTTGGTATTTTGAATATTTTCATTTTAAAAATAAAAATATAAAAAGATGAACAAAAATGTATTAATAAAAATAAAAGGATTTGTCCTGTAAAATTTGGGATTCAGTCAAAAGGCTGTAGTTGACCTATAAGGCCACAGGTTTCCCACCAGTGGTCTATTCTATTTGCTGCTTCTGTCCACGTTTCCTCATTTTTAATTGTGGGTCTTGTTTCAAACTATTCATTCTTTCTCCTCTCCCTATTTCTTAATTTTTTAATCAAAATCTTACTTATGAAAATCTGGAAGCAGTTAGATACCCTCAGCTATTAATAAAATCATTTTAATATAATTAAAGCACAATAAAAATTGATTAATTGTAATAAGAATTACATTGGTAGCTACAAAAGGAAGTAGTTGCCCACTATTCCAGAGTTTAGTAATCTAAGAATTTGGGAGAAGGCAAATAAAAACGTGGCAGATAATGGAGTATTTTTTCACTTAATCTTTATTTCATGCAGAATATGTTTTATACTGAGTTCCAAGTGCTAGGTACTCTGATGATCTTTGAGTAGAAAAGGAAGAACAACATACCTGAATTTGTTTTTAATTTTCAGAATGGCCTGTGGAAAGGCAGATCCTGAGACAAGAGTCAGCACGATAGTGTAGTACTTGTAATAGTCCAAGGTAGATTTCCAGGAATTATTGGCAAGTTATGGAAGATGATGCTGATAAAGTTATAGAATAAAGTTCATATGGACCTGCTTGGTATGGTGAAGAGATTAGCTCTTATGCAAAGTTATAATGAAAGTCATGATAAAATAACATCTACTCTGTAAATGATTACTTTGAAAACTATAATGAACTAAAATAGCCGATATAGGGTGCAAGGGAATGAAGGCTGGGTGATAGATTGGACTTGGGGGTCAGGTAGAGGTGATGTCAAAGGTTAAATAGTTTTTTGCCTTTCAGTTGAATTAAAAGTAAAACATTCTTTGAGAAAAGAATACTGGAACAGGAGATTTTTTTTTTTCTTTCCCTTTTCTATTGTAGTATGGGAAAAGTTATTTGTTTTGTTTGGAAAAAGTTAATTGTAAGGAGCCGTTGAGATAGTCAAGAGACAAATTTTTTGTTTTGTTTTTTTCTCAGATTTTTAAAACTTAATTTAAGTTAAATCATAACTGTATACATTTGTGAAGTACATATTGATGA
The DNA here is from genome assembly GCA_963574355.1 of Loris lydekkerianus. Taxonomy (NCBI): domain Eukaryota; kingdom Metazoa; phylum Chordata; class Mammalia; order Primates; family Lorisidae; genus Loris; species Loris lydekkerianus. The sequence continues at coordinate 12,503 of CAUYPK010073148.1, read as the reverse complement.
TTTGACATACAATGTGGAATGCTTAAGTCAAACTGATTAACATAACCATCACCTCACTTACTTTTTGTGGTGAGACATTTATAATTTAATCTTAGTTATTTTGAAATATACCCTCGCATTGTGCACTTTAAGCAACACCAAACATAAATTATTAGGATTTGATCAAGCTAAAAAGCTTCTGCACAGCTAAAGGCACTACAACTAAAGCAAACAGACAGCCCTCAGAATGGGAGAAGATTTTGCATGTTATGATTCTGACAAAGGTCTGATAACTAGAATCTACAGAGAACTCAAATAAATAAATAAATAAAAACAACCGCATTTCTTTGTGGAAAAGAGACTTGAACAGAAACTTCTCTGAAAATGATCAGTGAATGGCCTACAAATTTTGAAAAAATGCTCATCATCTTTAGTCATCAGAGAAATGCAAATCAAATGCATTTGAGATATCATCTAATTCTATTAATAGTAAGATTAGTCCACATCTCAAAATCTGAAAACTGCAGATGTTGGCGTGGATGTGGCGATAAAGGAACACTTCTACACTGCTGGCGGGATTGCAAACTAATACAACTTTTATGGAAAGAAGTAGGGAGAATTCTCAAGGAACTGAAAGTTGACCTTCCATTTCGTCACACAAGTCCATTACTAGGTATCGACCCAGAAGAACAAAAATCATTTTACAAAAAGACAGTTGCATCAGAAAGTTTATTACAGCCCAGTTCATAATTGCCAAGAGACAATTTTGAATGGACAACTAGGTATGTGTGCCTGGAGCAACAAAAAGAGATGAAGTATGGCTGGGATGGTGGGCTCATGCCTGTCATCACAGCACTCTAGGGAGGCTGAGGCATGTGGATTGCCTGAGTTCAGGAGTTTGACACCAGACTGAGCAAGAGCAAGACCCATCTCTAGTAAAGATAGAAAGAAAAAAAAGAAAGAAGGAAAGGAGATGAAAATTGGAGGACTTAGGGCTAGATAGAGTAATAGGTATGAATGCGTACCATTCCTTCCTTACACATTTTTGGTTCTTCTGTTACATTGTCCTTAGAGTTTTTTATGTGAGTCACATTTGATACAGAGGAATGCAATTGGTTAGAATATGTAGAAATGACTTGGAAAGGGGTAAAGAACCTTTATAATATAGGGATAGATAATTAAGGATTCTGTTATTCAAATGATAGTTTACAGAATTGCAATACATTGGAATTTACTGTATTTGCAAAAGCACCATTAAATAATGCTACAAAATGTTAAAATGGAGTTTCACTGGACTAAATTTCTGGAATCACAAAAAGCTAGACTGGAAATAGGCATTGAGGTTGCATTACAGCGTTGAATAGCAGTGCGTTTGTGACACATAAGTTAATTTTTTCCCCCTGCTATCTAATTGTCATTCACCCCCTCACAAACTTCTCCTTTACAGAAAAGGAGGGGGTGGATTTCCGCAAGCAAAGTAGAAAGAAATTAGGAACAACAAAATAACCGGGGACGGCCCTTAGCTCACAGTGGGAGAGAGTGAGCAACAAGGGTGACAGCAAGAACAGCTCATCATCGCGTTATTACTCGCAACCCCGGCGCCTCAGATAGGCCTGGGGAAGCCCAGAGGCTGGACGCCTGGCCCGTGAACATGATATATTTTCATGGAAAACCCAATACTTTAACGGCTGTATATTTGCAGTTTATTATTTTATTGATCTTAAAGGAAAGTCTGCAGTAAGAAGTTGGTATATTTTCTTCTGATATGGAAAATGGAAATGACCCAGGGACTCCAGTCCTGGAAATAAGGCCCCAAGTTTCCCAGTCACACTGTTTTGGGTTGCACACATCGATTACTTAACCAAAAAGAAAAAAAAAAAAAAAAATCTATTATATGGTACAGTTAAAGTGAATTTTCAAAGATTTGTATTTTTTGTAGTTCTTTTTTAACCTACCAGAAAATCTCTGATAGAAAATAATCAGTAGGGAAGGGAAAACGACCAGTTTTATTTTTCAGTGCAGGTGGAGCATGGATGTAACAGAGACTTACCGACGTGCTACCTAGATGCAGAATCCAACTGCACAGGACGTGTCAGGAGCCTTTGCTGACATTCATTCCCTGCACTCACAGGGCTGTTCCTACCTCCCAGTGCCCAGGCTTTAGAGACCTCATTTTGCCCTCTATTTACCTGGAAACCTTAGAGTAACATGCCGTCCTGCACCTTCTGCTCAGTAAACACAAATCTCATCCAACAAATCAAAAAAAAAAAAAAAAAAAAAAAAGTTTCAGACTTGGTTTCTGTTTCTTATTGGAATTTTCTTTCATAAAGTATTAGACAAATTTCTTTAATTAGTATTAACCACCAATAATGACTAATGTGTTACTCTCCCAGAAACATTTCAAACTCCAAAGCCCAATATCCTCTTTCTGTCTCTCTTTCTCTCTCTCCAGCTCTCCCTGTATCTCTCAGACACAGAAGCACAACACTGTGTACTGAGCTCCAGACCTTCAAGAAGGCGACCCTGCCAAACCTGGAAATAGAAACTCACGGTCATTCACAGAGGAGGAAAAGCAACCTGTAAAATCTCTGAAACCCTGTGCCTTCATATATCTGTTTAATGGTCTTCATTGTCTGTTTCTGGAGAATTGACAGATTAAGGATAATAAATCTGATTGCTTGGCCTTCCGGTTCCTTGACTTCCTCACCCCCAAAGCACTTCTTTTTCACCTCAGCTCAGTCATGTACCACCATCGTTATCTTTGGTCTTGTCACCAAACTGCCTTTGGTCTTGTCACCAGCAAAACTGCCTCTGAAATCTCACTTTTAAGGAACTAGTCTGTGGAAAACTGTTCCTATCCTTTCTGCTTACTTTAATAGGTACTCTTAATTCAGCGATTCTTCATCTTCAATAAAGGTCTCCTGGTCACCGACTTGGCCTGCACAGACGCTCACCTGGATGCCATTATGATAATCACTCCTGTCAAAATACCTTTAACTCCGTTGCTCCCTTCTCTCTCTGTTTTATTTGTCTGGCTGAACCTAAGTCTGATAAATATACTAGCTACCTAATCTGTACCAGCACTCGGCCAACTGAAATTGTGAAAATGAACACACACACACACACATTCACCCTTCTGTGGTTTGCTTTACAACTCCCTGTCATTTCATATCTTTTCCCACATAACTCCCTTTATCCAAAATTCTTGCCTCCTGCTTCGCTGAGGAAATAGAAGCAATACAACAAATGGCAATTTCCTTAGATTCCTCTGTCTCCCCGTGCCTCTAATTTCTGCCTTCCCTGTGTTAGAATGAACGGTCCTCTCAAATAGCCACTTTCCCTGTTTGCTGTCACAGACATTTTGTCTTGGCTTCCCCAGAAATTTCTTTTATCAGGGCTGCCCTTTTTACTCTGACTCACAATTTCCTCCTTTCTCTTCTGAATTGTTCCCAACTGCATACAACACATTCTAGTATCTTCCATCTAAAACTTCCTTTGCCATCACACTTCCCTGCAGTGACCATCCTTATTTCTGTGTTGAAATGTCAACAAATAAAAGGTCCATTGTCCTCCTGGCAGTATCGGCACTGTTGATTTTTCTCTACTTCTGGAAAATTTTCTTTTTCGTGGTGTCCCCTATCCTGATTTTCTTTCTATCTCATCTCTGTACTGTCTCTAATTTCTCCTCCTTGCTGTTTTTAACTCTTTCGTGGGATGTCTAAATATGAGAGTTCCTAAAGCTCTAGTCCATGTCCCTCTTTTATCTTTGTGTTTATGCATTGAAACTCTTTCCCTAAGTAGTGTCATTCCATTCTGTAGCTTCAAACTCTATTTGTATGTAATGACCCAATATTATAGTATTCAGGAAGGAAATTTCCTTGAATTTTATATTTTGTCATCTGTTTCCTATACAACACCTTTATTGAATCCATAATAAGTACATCTAACAATATTGGCAAAACTGTAAGCAAGTCAAATATAGTAGGGTTCTCCAAGGAAGCATTACCAATAGGAATTATATATATGTGTGTATATATATATATACACCTCTCTCTCTCCAGAAAGAGATTTGTATAAGGAGATTTATTATAGGAAAAGGGTCACAGCGTTAGGAGGCCAAGAAGTCCCATGATATACCTTCCGTGAGCTGCAGAAGCAAGAAAGCTGTGGTACAATTCAGTCCAAATCCAAAGTCCTGAAATGTGGGGTGGGGTGCACAAGGGTATAATTTCCAGTCTGAACCCAAAAGGCCAAGAATCAGAAGTGCCCAATAACTGGGGGCGGGAGGAGGCAGATGTCTCAGCCCAAGCATGCAGATCAGATTGGCCCCTTTTCTACCTTTTTGTTTTATTTAGTCCTTCAAAAGATTTTATGATGCTTGTTCATGTTGGGGAGAGTGATATGTTTGACTTAGTTCGTCAATTCTGGAAACAAACAGAAATAATGTTATACCAGTTACCTGAGCACCCATAAATGTTACATGAGGTTTCTAGGCATTGCTTCCCCTAGCCAAGTTGATAGATAAAATTAACCATCACACTAACCTATCATTACACTCATCTGAACCTCTGAATTAGCTTCAGATTTTGTCACCCTGATTCCACTCCTACCACACTAGAATTAGATTTTCTGCTTTTGACATCAGTCATTACCCAGCTTTTCACTTTAATGAAAACAGTTTTAGAATTGCCCATTTCAGTTGATATCATCCAGAAACTTGTTAATCAATTTTTCATGTTATCTTACTAAAAATAAATATTCAGCCTGATTTTTCATTATTCAAAAGAAGTATAAGCCCAGGTAAAGACCTTAAATTAACGAAAGTAAGAAAATCACTTTTATTCAATGATTCTATATCAGCACTGATTCAAAACACTTTGGGGATTGATCTCTCTACGATTTTAGTAAGAAGTGAAATTTCAGCATAAACAAGTCAAATGTAAAGGCATGGAGTAGAGGGTGAATAGAATGGAGAATTCTGGAACCCTTATTTGTTAACCCACATTGAAATGCTTGCTATCTATATCAATTTTGGTCCGATCTAAAGAGAGAACCCACAGAGTTATTTGGACAGGAAAGATTTAATATAAAAATTATGAAGCTATGATAAAAGACCAACTATACGATATAAAGAGAGATCTAACAAATACCTTGGATAAGAGCAAGTAACCAAGGAACAACAAACTTGAAAGGCAGACCCAGTCCCAAAGGCAGGGGTTCAGACCTCGTGGGAGAGGTTGTGCTAACAACCCACTCTAGGGCAGAGAATTTCAGTGGGTAATTCCAGCCACAGATGGCATTATCACTTGATAAACAAAGAGATGTCCGCATCACAGGTAAGCCAGAGCCTGTGAACAGGCAAGCCAGTAGCAGACAGAATCAGGGCCCTGCTGTGGGTGGGAGGCTCAGAGCAACAGCTGTCCATGTCAGGGCAGAGGGCAACAGGAGGGCCATCACTAGGCCAGGATGAGTCTATGAAGTCCCCAGAAAACTATGTATCCTGCGTGAATGGCTGGGCCAAAGAATCACAGGATGTCCTCACATGCACACCACTGACTGAAGGTGCAGTCTCTACAAACTTCAAGAGAAATCATTTCCTGCAATGTTTCCCCAGCAGTGCCTTATGCTGAGAAGGCTTGCCTTTGTGCAAAGGGCTTAAAGGAGCTCCCTCCATTCCATAGGGGAAACAGAAATTAAAGGGAAATTTTAGAGTATGAAACAATAAGTTGATAACTGATATACCACGTGCATTTATGTGTTTTCCATAGACAATTTGTAAACTCTTAGGATCCATACTATAAGCTCCTACCTGTTAGATATCATGATTGTTTTATACACTTAAAAAAATTATTCCAGGTTAGAATTGCACAAAAGAACAGGTTCTGTAACTAAAAGACTTGGATCTGAACCCTCGCTGGTTCTATGTGTTGTGTCAGTTTCCCCCTCTGTGAATTAGACACAATCGCAGGACTTTCATCCTAAGATTTTTAACATGAAACCAGGGCTTAGGGCAGAGTCTGGCACATAGAATGAGCTCAAGAACTGAGATACTGATGCCAAAATTGTCCTGGTGCCCTACAACATAGGCCCTCACTGAATAACTTGAAAAATGAATCACATTCTTTTTGTATTTCACATGTTGTCATCTGTCAAATGAGAATCATCAACCTTTCATCATAATGAGAGAGGAAAATCCATAGGTCTTTTCTGTTCCATTTTTGTCTTAACTGCCAAATCATTACCATTTGAATAAATGCCTTTTCTCTTTTGATTTTTTTCAATGAGATTCCATTTCCAACTTTTTCAAACCTCCAAAGTATAATGTAAGTGACAAATCTCACGTACATTATACTTTCCGACTGTCAGAAATAAAAACTACAATGTGTCTGGAATTATTTCCAAAAGTCATTAATGAGACACTACTGAAGCCCAGTGGCATCTATGAAAATGAATGTGTGAGCACTTAGAAGTGCATGCATTTTTAATGTACTGCGTGAATAATAACAGCAGACTATAAATTCTACTGGAAATGGCAGAGTGTTGAATGTAGAAATCTTATCAAATATATTTCCCACTTTAGTAGAAATGAGTAGCTACATAAATTTTCCTGGGGATTGGTAAGAAACTCCATGGCATAAAGTGTATAAAGTGAAAGCTAATAGGGGCTCGGCGCTCATAGCTCAGTGGTTAGGGCACTGGCAACATGCACCGAGGCTGGTGGGTTCGAACCCAGCCTGAGTCTGCTAAACAACAATGAAAACTACAGCAACAATAACAACAACAACAAAAATAGCCCGGCATTGTGGCGGGCACCTGTAGTCCCAGCTACTTGGGAGGCTGAGGCAATTTCCCTATCTGGCATTGAATTCCTATAGATGTTTACAACTATTTTAAATAAGCATTGCTGCCTCCCCAATCCAGTTGTTATCACGCTAGATTGTTCCATCAAAAATAGAGAATGACTTTTTAGTTGTTGGTTTCTGATTACTTTTATTTTAAGGAACATTTTTATTATAGAGTTGTTAGACTTACAGGAAGCTACAAAGATGATATAGAGTTCCTACATACCCTGACCCAGATTGACTGAGCTTGACATTTCCCTAACACTTAAGGTGACTATGTCACATTAGTATTGAATAATGTGGTACTCTACTTAGAATGACCTTTAAAGTTAATAACCAACCCAGAATTTTGTTGTTTTCTCTGTGGTATTTGTTCTTTGTGAAAGGAAGCCATTAAAAAAGAGTGAATGGGGGTCCTTCCAAGGTCCAGGCAGCTTAATAAACCTTATTAATGGGACAGGTTATGTGAGTAGGTTGCAGAATAAACCAGTTCCTCTTTCCTATATGTTCCCTAAAGTGTCAATCTTCCCTCAGGATGATTGTTTCCCTCCCCCAAAGCTTTGCTTCTGAAAACTGAAGCCTCAGAACGAGGAGCATGGCACTGCCTAGACTTCCAATTGTTTTTGATTCCAGAAACAGCTTAGCTTGTATCCTGATGATCATTTGTGGAGGTGGGTGACAAACCTTTACTCCAAAAAGATAGCGGAGTAAAATTTCACATAGAAATATGTAAAACAGAAGTGTTTAGAAAATATTTTAAAGTCAAGTTCAGAATATTCTACCCAACTAAACTACTACTGAATCTCAGTTTTTCCCTGAAATATCAATAATGTGACTTAGCATCGATAAGGCAAGAATAGCAACAGCTTCGAGATTATTCCAAGTGATGGCTCTGGCGAACTTCAGAGAATGTGCCCAAAGCTCATGGCGTCTCTGCAGCTTGGGCCTATCTAGAACCCCCAAACAGATAAAATGACTGGGTGCTCTGTGGTTATCTTCAAAGCCTTTGTGGTCTGTGGGAGCAGGATGGTAGTTGAGGATGCTGAGGTTGTGTGTGTTTGCAATCTGAGGAAGCCCAAGGATCTGCTTAATGAAAAGTTTCACAACTCATGTCCTCCTGAGATCAGACTCCTACTTACACTTGATAAATAGCTGGGGACCCAGTCACCTGATATAAAATGGAAACTAGAGAAGCAACAAAGGAAACCAAGTCTATTTTAATCCATTCCAACCCAACGTTTACTTCTTTTGTGTTTATATATTATTGAACATGTGGGGGATGATGGCGCCTGGGAGTTGTTAGAGGGTATTGCCCCAGGCTCAAAAGTACCTACTGATTTCATCCTCTCATTTACAGGTAAATAAATCCCTTTCTTAAGGGTAAAACAAAACTAAACAAAAACTAGGTACTTCAATCTTTATATTTATTATAAATGATTTTTAAAAGAAAACTCTGTTCACATACACTATTGTGGAATAAAATGCTCATTTAAATTACGTAATTTATGCTGCATGCTTCTCATGGTGTGATCACCTTAGCATATGGGTTGCAATTGCAATTGCACTGCTTAAACATAAACATTTTTATAGGATACTGTAACGTTGAACGTGTGCTTCATGTCCAATCCTCGCTGTCTTGTTCAATTGAAAAAATAGTGTCTTTTACCAGGAAAGACAAAAATCAATGGCTACGGAGATGGGATAGCTCATCTTTACTAAGGCAGCCCTTTGACGGATTGTCCAAGGTAATTTGAACACAGGTTATCTTATCTCATATGATGGCTTTTAACATAATCGTCCCTGTAGCTGGAACTCTACTCCAACTAAACATTAAATCATCTCGTATCAGGGAGGCAGGGAGCAGAGGTCAAGTTGAATTTTCACCAGCTTCTCATGAGGGTTGCCATGGTGCTGAAGGGATTAGCATGAAGGGATTATCAACTGTGATATTCTGACTGTTACTCAGAGGAACAGACAATGAAAGAGTAACTGGAAGACCCCCGAAGAGAGAGAAGGATATTCAAGGAAGAAAAGAGTTAGACAGCTAAGGGTTTCCTGGGATTTGAAAATGGTATGAGTGGGAGTTACACCTTTGAGTGCCTAGTTCATATGTTGTGAAACCCTAATCATTGTGCCATACCTGTGAAATTCAGAGATCCAGGAATTGCTGTGAAAAAAGGTCAAACATACGGATAGATACATAATTATTTTAAAAATCATTATACAGGAAAAGAACGCATATCAAGACATCAATATTATAAGAGGAGGCAATAGCCTAGAAGTTTTTACGAAATCACTAACTGAAAGAAAAAGTGGACCATTAATATTTTTCATAAATAAATAGTTTAAAAAGGACGGAGACTTGTAGCAGGATATTTGCTGTGAACCTGAGCACTAATATATTTGGGAAGCATTGTTAACAAATAAAATATCCCATTGGGAAAGCACCGAACCTTGAGAGAATAAAGGGACATGAAACGAGAATATATACACACAGTAGGGGAGAGGGAACGTATTGCCCACACTAGGGCAGAGGGAACATAGGCCCACGGTAGGGCAGAGGGAAGGTATTGCCCACGGTAGGGCAGAGGGAACGTATTGCCCAGAGTAGGGCAGAGGGAACGTAGGCCCATGGTAGGGTGGAGGGAATGTATTGCCCACAATGGTGCAGAGGGAACGTATTGTCCACAGTAGGGCAGAGGGAACGTGTGCCCAGGGTAGGGCAGAGGGAACATATTGCCCAGGGTAGGGCAAAGGGAAGTATAATTTATGAAAAACATCTGGCCGCTAGTCTCAGTACAGTTGCTGTAGCAACAAAAGCTCTAGAAACTAAACTTAAGAATTAATAACTTCTTATTGAATAATACTTATTTCTGGAAATAAAGTACTATTGTGGCTTGAAAGAGAAGTAGAAATCTAAAACTAACAGTGCTGAGAGTTTTCCTTGTTCTTTATCTCCCACAAACACGGCCCTCCTCAGACCATTCACTGTAACAGAAAGAACAGTTTCCACAGAGACTCACATGCATGTTGAGCACTCACTGTGCCTGGCCACATTGTCCTGTGATTCGGAACGTAGAAGGTTATGCATGTTACAGCAGGGACCGTCTTGGGTGCTTTAACAGAACTATCAGAGTTATGTTAAAAAGAAATCTAATATCTCATCTCATGCACCCCCAGATATCTTCATACCTAGAGTGTGCCTTGCTGCTTAGTAAGCTGTTGCCAGGTCTGATCATTTATCATCTTTATCTGAGTCCCTGGGGCAGCACCTCTGCCTATAACACTTTTTTTGCCTCAACAGCAAGCACCATATCAGCTTTGCTAAGCAGGGGAGCTGGAGGGAACCTGTGAGAGGGAACTTCTCCTCGCCGTCTGTCAGGGACTCCCTAGCAATTCTCCCCCATCCCAGCCAGGGTAGTTTGTTCTGAAGCTCAGTTGATGCTAGTTTGGGTTCTCCAGCATTTTCAGAACCACCCCAATCTTGTTCCCTCCTGGATGAGCAGCAGACAAGCAGCAAAGGGGCTTCTCCCCTGAGCACAGAGTCCCGAGCACCAGCCAAGGGCCTGGGCATGGGATTGAGTTTAAACTTCATGAGATTTTCCTCCAATTTTAGATTTCACAATAATCCCAGCCACTTCCCCATGACCTCAGTGACAGCACCACGGTGTTCTCGTTAGCCCTTTCAGTTCTCTGGTGTCTGGCTTACTAGTTCTTTATTCAGAATTATTTCCATTAAAATTACACAACCAAAATTTGCCTAAACATTTTTCTGGATTGGGAGTCCAACTAAAAATAAGTTCTCAGAAAATACTAAAGCCATTTTTTACAGAAAACCAAGAAAAGGATTAGATTTCAAAGAATCAACTCATCTACTTGATTAGCTAACTGGAAAAGAAAAATTCAGATTACTTTTTATACATTTTACACACATCAGAACAGTGGGTATGCAAGGAATTACATGGTGTTCAAGCAGAACAGTTTCCTGTCAGTAGTCTAGAGTTGTCTACAGTTTCTATCACAAAAGCTCCCTGTGATACTTCCCACTTAGCAATATATATTTAGTTAATACTATTTAGTATTATTCCTGTCCAACCTACCCCCCAACCCCCCACGTTGGAAGTCTTTTTTCAAGTGTATTCATTATCCATAGTTTTAATTTTCTCTTACAAAAACTTTTAGCACTAATTTTGTATAATTAAATGCAAGTATTAATTTGGTATCTGCTCATTAAACATTAATTTAATTGCTTTTGTTAAACAGTGTAAGTCCTTGAAACTTAACATCCACCTTATACTTTAAGGTTTTCACAGCTATTCCTCACGATTCATTTCATTTGGTCTCAAAATAACAGTGAAATAAAGGTAGCACATCTACTATATCTTATTTATTTGTTCATTTATTTTGAGATAGACCCTCAAGCTATCATGGTAGAGTGCTGTGTTGTCACAGCTCAAAGCAACCTCCAACTCCTGGGCTTAATCAATTCTCTTGCCTCAGCTTCCTGTGTAGCTGGGACTACAGGCACCCACCACAACGCCTGGCTATGTTTTGGTTGTAATTGTCATTGTTTGGCAGGCCTGGGTGGGATTCAAACCCGCCAGCTCTGGTGTATGTGGTTGGCATCTTATCTTAGCCGCTTGAGCTACAGGTACCACCCAACATCTACTATATCTTTTCCTCAGATATTAGTGACATAGAGGAAATAAAACATTCATTGCGAAATTTTACAAAATATTTACAAAATATTCTTTACACGTTTGCCACTTCTTTGTAGAATTCTGTAATGAATATTTTTTAAATAAAGTTATATTCAACTTTGATTTCCCATTTTCCCTATGTATGAGGACTTTAAGTGTGACTTTTGGGAGATTTTAGAATTTTAATCAGCAGGAAATAGTGGTTGCTTTTCTATAGGTCATTTAATCTTGTGTTTCTGGAACAAATTCCTGGATGGGAGGAAGCTCATGAATGGGAGAAGGGTAAGTATGATGGTGGGAGGATGATTAATTTAGGAACTTTGAATAATAAATTTAAGATAAAACTTATTAGTGAAGAAACTGAGATATTAATTTAATAAATGACTTGGGAATTCAATATGGTAGCCAAGAACTAGTTAAAAACCTTGGGGAATTTAGGTGGAAGAATGGTTAAAAAAAAAAAAAAATTCCAACCAATTAAGTAAACAAAAACAACATGGTCTACAATAATACAGATCTTGTAAAAGAGGTATTCCCTAGAGGTATAATTTTTGGTCATCACAGCTGTAGAAGACTATGCTGCTGGCCTCCAGTGGAGAGGGACAAAGGACAGGGCTGTGAGCCTGCATCCATAGAGGAGATACCCCACACACACACACACACACACATAATCTGGTTCAATATGTCACTAGGTCCAAAGTCAAAAAACTCCGATATAGGGAAACAGTGAAGTCTGAGAGGAAAGACATGAGAGTCTTGCTTAAATAAAGTGTGCAGCAAAGGAAGGAAAAAAGAGAAGAAGTGAGTGGAATGTAGCACAGCATGGAAAAAAGTATGCATTTGGGACAGGGGTGGCGAACAAGTTCGACTACGCGCTCGGAGATCGCTCCTCAGAGGTCCCTCCTCAGAAGCAGCATAACAAAATCCAAACTTGGCAAAGAGCCACAGTATACAAAATAATGATAAGAGGCAAAGAGCCGAA
>CAUYPK010073147.1:0-28224 GCA_963574355.1 Loris lydekkerianus | reverse complement strand
TATTTTTCAGATCTTTGAGGGCTGCAAATTCTTGCTTCAGTGTGTCTAAGTCTTTGGTGGTTTTGTCTTTAAATTCGTTAAATTCTTGAGACAACTTTTGAATTTCTCCTCGAATTCCTAATTCCACTTTATTAATCTTATATGCAATCCAAATTCTGAATTTGATTTCTGACATTTTAGCCAGTTGTTTATGAATGGGATCTTCAATTACTTCTTCCATATCTTTCCTTGGGGGGGGGGGGGAGGGTTTGATCTATTCTGGTTAATCATGTTACCAGAGTTTTTCTGCTGCTTCTGCCCCATGGTTGCTTTACTCCCTTTGATTTTTCCCCTGGGGCTTTGTCGAGGGCCCATACAGTGTTGTGGCCTGAGAAACTGGGGCCCTGTCTGATGTGGTGGGGCTAAGTGGTTCTGTCTTGTTTTCAGCTGGTTTCTGTTCAACCCTAGTGAAACAGATACTCTGTATTGAAGTCTCAGCTGTGGAGAAATACCAGCAATGAAGTCACCCCACCCACCACAGGCAACAATTGGAAAAGGAAAATCAAACCTTCCTACAACCACACACCCAGGGCACCCCCTGATTTGTCCTCAGGCGATTGGCTCAGGACAAAAGGTCCAAATCAATTGTCTCAGTCTGCACCTGTCTTGGGTGAGAAAGTTTAAGAGGTCTCTGGGAATTTGATCTCAGGGGTCTGATGACTACTCTGATGTGGCTTGCTCCAGACCTGCGTGGCGTCTGGAGGAGCCACCCAGCCAATAGATCAGTCTGGGAAGGTTGATTTCTCCTTCCTCACCTTGCACCACTGTCACACACAGTCACTGATAGACCTGCAGTTGGCTGACCCAGTTGCCTGTAGTGAACCGATACTCCAGGAGTTTGCACCTGCCTGAATCACAAGGAAGTCTGCCAGGCTGCTGCGCTCTGCCTCTCTCTAGCAGGAGGAGGTGAGGCCTGACGACCTCGGGCGCTTGATGAAGGTTGGGGGGGTGTTCACTCAGGTCCAGTCCTGCCCCTGATTAATGCTACTGACAGAACAGAAGAGAACAACTTTGAGGTTCCCCTGCAGAAGAGAAACTGATTTGAGTTCCAAATCAGCTTGTCTTTGCTCCTGCAGGTTTGTATTCGGTTAGCTGTCAGTTCTGTCCTGATGCCTTTCTTTGTCTATAGGCTGACAATCCCCTAAGGGCCAGGTGTGTCTTAGGCTCAGTAAAGCGGACCTCTGGGTAAGCCCTGCCCTGGGAGTTTTCCGGGTTTGCAAATGGGAGTTGCCTCAGGCAAATCCTTTACTCATGCTCTCTGGTTGCCCAGGGAAACAGGGGGTGTGGCTTCAGAATATCCGGTAGTGAGCCATATTGCTGCCAAAAGTGGGTTGCTGTTTTATGCTTTAGGGAACTGCTGCTCCGGTGCGGCTGCCTTCCAGCCAACCGTCCTCTCCCTGCTCCCATGCCCCAGAGTCTGCACTGACCGGCTGCAGCCCCGGCACTGTCCACACCCCTCAAGCAATTGCCCAAGAGTCTGGACTCCTGCGGGACAGGCCTCCAAATCTCAGAGTGAGAGTGGAGGGGAGCACTGGGAGCCCAGGGTTGCAGGCAGAGAATACACACAGTCCCATATAGTTTTATGCCTGGCCGTGTTATCACCAAAAGACGGCTGCCATACCGCATTTCAGGGAACTGCCACTCCGGTGTGGCTCCTTCTCAGCCAACTGTCCTCTCCTCGCTCCTGCGCCCAAAAGCCAGCACTTACCGGCTGCAGCCCAGGCACTGTCCACACCCCCCGAGAAATCACCCAAGAGTCTGGACTCCTGGGGGACAGGCCTCCAGACCTCAGAGTGAGAGTGGAGGGGAGTGCTGGGAGCCCAGGGTTGTGGGTAGAGAATATATACAGTTTTACACAGTTTTATGCCTGGCCATATTGTCGCCAAAAGACGGCTGCACTGTGCCTCAGGGAAGCTCCGCTCCTGTGCGGTTCCCTCTCAGCCGACCATTTTCTCCTTGCTCCCGTGCCCCAGAGCCAGTGCCAACCAGCTGTAGTCCAGGCACTATCCACACCCCTCAAGAAATCACCCAGGACTCTGAACTCCTGGGGGACTGGCCTCCAGACCTCAGTGTGAGTGGAGGGGAGTTCTGGGAGCTCAGAGTTGCAGGCAGAGAGTACACACAGTTCCACATAGTCTTATGCCTGGCAGGAGAATGCCATGGCACCCTAGTAGGGGAGGTAGGTCCAGTTTTTAGAGGGTCTCTCCGGTGGAGTGTAGTGGGAGGACCTTTGAACTCTGCCCGATTGTTTGTGGGGCAGTCCAAACCATTCTCATGGGGGAGGGGACTCCCATCCGCTTGGTGATGGATTTTGTACCTTTTGTTTGTATCCTTGTGGTCACAGCTTGCCTCAGCAGGGTTGACATGTGTTCAACCCTTAGTGCAGCTCAAATCCACCAGGTTACTTTCTAAATTTTTGTCCTTTAACTCTCCTTCTGGACAAGAACCTCTGTGGAAAGCTGGCTTCAGTCAGCCATCTTGTCTCTGCCCTCTCTTTTGTTTTCTTTCATTTGTTTTCTTGGTTGTGGCTTTTTAGAGCCTCACATAGAAAACACGTAGACCACAATTTCACCTCCTAGATCATTACCCTGACATTCCTCCAGAAAATGGTGGTCTCTGGAGGTGAAGTGACAGCTGGTTGCTGAAGAGTAAAACTGTCCTGTCTCTGAAAGTAGTGTGGGGAAGCTTCCTCATAGTCATAAAAAGGTCTTTATCTTTACTGGATATAAGGGAGGGTATGGGTTTTTGAAGAATGCAGAACATGCCCCCAAAGACAAAATCCCCAGGGGTTCCAGTCAAAACCTTTGTACAAATCTCAAGGGGAGATTTGGGAGCCACACTGGGAAGAAGCTCTTGCCATTGGTTAGTACAGAGAGAATGGCATCACTTCCATTTGAGTAAGTGCCCCTGTGGGTTTGAACAATCTACATTTTACTGGGGTAAAATATGGACTGGATTCCATTTTTCAAGAGTTCTTAAGAGCCCTATATTCCTGGTATTGAAAAAACATTTGTTGAGCTGCATTAGTTTTATCAGTAGTAACTTTCAGGAAATACGTTTACCAACTGAAGTATTGTTAGGTCAGTCACACTGAAAACTCTAATTTCAAATGTCAAAGGGGTAGAATTTGAACCTCTGAATAGATAGGTTTTCTGTGTGTCTTCTATATTTATACGCCAGCCTAGTGCATAGGGGAAGTTGGTACTAAAGCCTTGATAACCTACTCCTTTTCTGGGACTAGTGCCCTCTTTCTCTTTTTTACAATTTAACATTCACACTTTAGTTATCTTACCTATTCTTCTTCTGGGGCAATCACTTCTCTAATGTGTTGACCACAATATCTACCTTTTTAGCCATAGCCTAATGCGGGCTTAATATTAAATGTAAATTAACCATAATCTTTTTTAGCCACCATACATTGTTTTGTTCATGAAACAAGTCTGGAAACACTAAGTTAACTATGACTTACAGGAAATAACAGAAGCAGGATTATTAATCTTGGGCAGTCTTAAAAAATATGAATGTTGTCCTCTACACAGTTCACAAAAATAGGTCAGACTACAGAAACCTAAATGTAAAACCTGAAACTATGAAACTTCTAGAAAAATGCAGACATAATGTCTTTGTAATCTTGGGGTAAACAAAGATTTCTTGGAACATTAAATGCATGAGATATAAAAAATATAAATTGGACTTTATCAAAATTTTTTAAAAAGGGAACTTTTGCTTACTGAAAAATACCATAATGAAAATAATAAGGCAAGCTATAAAATGGGAACATTATTTTTAACATCTATATCAAAGGACTTATGGATCCAGGAGGTGTGAACAACACTTACAACTTGATAACAAAACAAAAATGGGGGAAATAAAGGCACTTTCCAAAATAAAATATGTGAATGACCAATAAGCATATGTAAAGATCCTTGTCACTATTCATCTTCAGGGAAGTGCAGATCAAAACTATAAGTAGAATGGCTAAAATAAAATATAACTGGCCACACCAAAGGTTAGGGAAGATATGGAGAACTAAACCATACACTGCTAGGAGGAATATAAAATGGGATAATCACTTCAGAAACTTGTTCAGAAGTTTCCTATAAAGTTAAATATATACCTACCATATGACTCAGCCATTTCACTCCTAGATATTTAAGGCAAGTGAAACACATTATCACTAGTTTATTTTATCGATTGTGTGCATGGATATAACAAAATAACTAGCATGGATATAACAAAATTTATTATCCATTCATCTGTTAATGAACATTTGGGTTGTTTCCAGTTTCTTGCTATTTCAGATAAAGCTGCTATAGACAGTAGTATAAGAAGTCTTTGTATAGACGTGAATAATTTGCTTTTATCCTATAGAAGACAGCTACATTGAGGGTATGTCACTTCTGTGATCAAGCTACAAAATAGTGTGACTTCCATTTTGCTAGCAGACTCTACTGTTTTTCTTGGCTTGCACACTCTGATGAAGCAAGCTGCCATGTTAGGCCCACATGGCAAGGAACTAAGAGCAGCTTCCATTGAATAGGCAGATAAGAACTGAGGCCCTTAGTACAAGAGCATGTGAGGAAATAAATGCTTCCAACAGCCATTGAAAGAGTGTGGGGTGGGTCCTTCCTATGTGGACTTTAGATGAGACTGTAGACCAGTGGTTCTCAACCTTCCTAATGCCATGAACCTTTAATACAGTCCAAAGGGGTCACAACCCATAGGTTGAGAACCACTGCTGTAGACCCTTAAATTATACAGCCTTGTGACAGTGAATCAGAGGACCCAGGTAAGCTGTGCTTGAATTTCTGACCCACAGAAACTGTGAGATAATTAATGTGGATTCTTTTAGCTGTTACATTTGGGGGTAATTTATTATATAGTAATAGATTAATAGGACAGACAATCTTTTCTTTGTGGGGGTGAGAAAGAATTGTAGATAATATGAGGCTTCTGTAGCTGTCTTTGTTCATTTTTTGACATAATACATTTTCCTATTCTAGTATTTTCTTAGCAAGGGCATATAGACCATATTTCCATCCCAATATGTTATATACTATTCTAAATATGAAACATAGTATAAGGATTGCATGAGCATAACTACAGAACAGAGTTTTTTAAAAAAAGATCCTTTACCTTTTTAGAGGAGGTAGTATTTGAATCAACGTAACCATTAAAAACAATAAATTTCATTCTTTCTTTAGCCTTTTTCCTACCTTTTAAAAAAAGTTTCAGATTAATATGAGGGTAAAAAAAATTAGGTTATAATGTTTGTGTTTGTTAGGTGAGGTCCCGTTGTGGTTGTGTCCTGCATCCAGGAGATGTGTCATTTACCTTTACATTGTGCCCATTAGGTGGGAGCGCACTGATTCCCCTCCCGGCCCCGTGACTGTCTTCCCTTCTTCCTCCTCTTCCCAACTTGAATAAAATTGAGTTTTTCTCTTGTGTGGGCATGTATTAGTTTATCTACTGGGTTCATATTAGTGTTGAGTACAGTGGATACTTGCTTTTTCATTTTGGGGTATTCCTACCTTTTTGAACTGATTTCTAGAACTCTAACTTCTGCTAAATCAATCTGTTTTTTTAATTCTCTTGTATGCACCACACTGGCAAACATTTCTGCAGTCTAATTTATGCCAACCTCTTAGTTATGCACCAATCTGTGCACAATTCATCCTTCATAACTCCTCTCCTCCTGAAAGCCATTTTTGATTATCCTCACCCGAGCCAGGCATCTTCCTTTAGCTCCTGCAGACCTACTCTCTCCAGCCTGCTCCAGCTTGCTGTACCTAAGGAATAGACCCACATGGACTATATCAAAGGAATCTTATGCTTTCTGGCTCCCTGGCGTGTTAGGCCATGGAGAGAAAGCCATCAGGAGACTGAGGGGAGGGACTAGTTCAGGGCATCTCTACCCCAGTTTCCCTCCCAGTGAGGGTGGTTGTGTTCCTTCATGTAACTCACTGCCCTTCTGGGTTCAGCTTAATAGGAAAGTCAGTGTCAGTAAAGAAAATGTCAAAGAATGAAAATAAATGTTCTGTTTTACTTTTATATTCATTCAAGTGTGATGAACAGTGGGAGTAGAAATCAGCCTCCAGCATATGGAATGTTAAAAGTATATTAAATGATACAAATTTATTTTTATATAGCTGTAATCTAGATATATACTAGTTTTCTCTTTTTTATGCTATTTGACTTTAATTCCAGTCTATATAGAAACTTATATAATCAGAGATAACACATTAAATTGATCTAGTGAGAAATGAGTTAGCGATCACATAATGAGGAAAAGTAAAGAAAAAAATCAATTAAAAGCCTAACTCTTGTCTTAATTCAGAAACACTTTTAGATGAGCAGCGATAGCTGAATAATCAACATGCTGCAAATAAAGTTAGAATGAGCAGACAGCTGTATTTTCTCATTTAAAAACAATAACAATAAAACAGTATTCTGAGGTTATGTGTGCTAATTCTGCAAAACTGGGAAATGTCAGAAACTCTAGAGCTGTAACTCATGACCCACCACAAAATAAAATAATCACTTTAAATTCAGGCTTACCCAAACCTGAATTTAAAGTGTGTCCATAAAATTCATATGTTGTGGCCTAAACCTCTGTGTATTACGAAGTGGGGTTTTGGGGAAGTAACTAGGTCAGCAGTTTGAGATTAGTCCCTTATAAAGGAGCCCCAGGACATTGGCCACCAGGTAGTGTGCAGCAAGAAGGTGTTGTCTACAAGAAATGGGCCTGGACCAGCCACTGAGTCTTCCAGGGTCTTGATATTTAACCTCTCAGCCTATACATCTGTGAAAAATAAATTTCTCTTCTTTATAAGATATTCTATTATGGTATTTTTGTTATAACAGGCTGGATAGACTAAGCCAGTCTTTTTGCATTTTAAAAAGCTTCAAAGATCTCTTTTCTTCATAATTTCTCTGGAGCCATCCCATAGAATTGTCTGCAATGATGAAATAGTTTTATTTCTACACTGTTGAACAGGGATAGCCTTTAGGCACTTGTGCCTTTTCACCACCTGTGATGTGGCTAGTGCAGCTGAGAAATTGAATTTTCAGTTTTTTTCCCATTTAATTTAATTCATTATATTTTAAGGAATATAAAACTGTTCACCATTATTTACAATAAAAATAAGCAATATATGGTTGGATAATATTCTCATTGAAGTTGGTTTTTTTTTTGTTTTTTTTTTAATGGCTTCTGTTCAAACAATGACCCAAATACTGAAAAGTTTGAGTCCACATGGAAGGAATGAATTGGAGTAAGGAAAAAACATGCAGGTCAATAGTTTAGTTTATAAAGTTTGTTCACGCATTTATGTCAGCAAGTCTGAAACTGCCAACATTGCTTAACTATCTGATTAGGTTTCTATAAGCCAAGCCTAGGAATGGCTTTCTTGAGGAATCTTTAATGACCATTTAACTAAGTCTTACTTGTATACCTCATTAGAACACACCAGGATTTGTCTAGTTTCCTCATCTGGGTGGGGAGATTATTGGTAATGATAAAGCTTTTCCTTTTAGAAATTTTGTAAACACAAATTTACATTTATATGACTATACATACAGATTCTGACATAGCTGAAATTATCTATTTAAATTGTCCAAGTAAGAATCATCTATTTAATTTGAAACATTATTAACTTGAGGAATATTTTCTATTCTTACATTGCTCAGAATGATGGTATTGCAGACATCTGGGCTTACCTATGATTTTTGTTTTGGTGAATGTTTAAAAACAAAGAAAATCATTTACATATGCATGTTACATATACATATACAGAAACAAATTTAAAAGAAATTTAAAAGAAAAGCTCACTGTAACCCCACCATATTGTAAACCCAGAATGGTCCTTAGGCATAGAGTTAAATACAAGTGCTGACTGAATAATGGCTATGGAAAATTTCCGTAGCATTCAGAAAAGCTTTTTTTAATATAGAGGAAATAATATCCATGGTATCAAATGTTCTTTTCTGATAAAGGAAGCAACTAGAGAAAACCTTTATTTGTTCAAAGTAACCAGTGCCATTGATGCATCCTCCCCCGCCCCCCCATGACTTTCCTAGTACTGCTTTCAAAATGAACATATCAAACTTGATTCAATAGAATGGAGTTATTTCTTCACATTTGTCAATCAAAAACCAAGACCCAGCAAACAATTATTGAGCTTCATCTTCTGGACAAGAATGCCAAGTTAGTCTTTCATATTTGCCTCTTTTGCAGCACCAAATCGCCCTCATCTGAATCTTTCCTTTTAATAAGAAACACTAATTCCCCATTGCTGTCTGTGGCACCAATCACTCTTTCAGGATCAAGACTTCTGGTAAAGTCTCTTGGTTTGTGCTATTATCAGATTCACTGTCACATAAAGATTTTCTTTTTGTACCATGTTTTTCTTTACCAGTTTTTGAGAATTAAGAAATGCTTCAGTTACCTCTGGACAACCTCAATTTTCTTCGGGTTCCCAAATATCATCAGCATCTGTAAATCCCTTTCATTTCAGGAAATGCTCCAGCTTCCCATTTACTACTTGTCCATCCAATACTTTTTCCACCACAAATTCTTCAGGCTGTGCCTCTACAACCTTTTAACTCTTTCCCTTCTGCTGCTTTCTCATTTTTTTGCAATGTAGTTTTATTGGAGGCCATTTTTTATTGCTGACTTGAAGAGCTATTATTCACCACCTCTGAGCTGCTCCAGGTCACGGGTCTACCCTTTTTTCCATTTTAACTAATTCAAGTAGCCACAGGTGGCTGGTGCGTGTCCTAGTGCTCTGGGTGCTGACCTAACCTGTGATCTCCTCAGGTTCAGGATTTCTCCATTATACTGACTCACAGAGAGGCCATGATCTCATGATGGTTTTTTCCCTTTAAACAAAAAATTACAAATATTATGAGACTACAAATGTTTTGGTTACATGGATTGCTTTTGTAATGCTTATGTCACTGCTGTAAGTGTGCCTATCACCCAAGTAGCATTCATTGTACCGGCTAGGTAGGTTTTAAACTATCCCCTCTTCCTTCTGTTTGCTGCTTGATTTCTATTGACTTCTACTTCCTTCTGTACACTTCTGTGCTCATTGGTTAGCTTCAATTTAATTGTGAGTATATGTGGTGTTAATTTGTCCATTCTTTTGATACGTCACTTAGGTAATGATCTCCCAGTTCCATTCAAATGGCTGCAAAGGCATTAATTCATCCTTTTCATGGCTGAGTAGTATTCCATGGTCTATATATCCTATTTTGTTAGTCCACTCATGAATTGCTGGGCACCCAGACTGATTCCACATCTTTGCAATTGTGAATTGTGCTGCAATAAAATATCCAAGCAGGTGCCCTTTGGATAAAATGACTTATTTTCCTTTGGTTGATAGCTGGTAGTGAAATTGCTGGATTGAATGGTAATTCTATATTATTTCTTTGAGGAGTCTCCATGCTGTAGGAGGTTGTACTAACTTGCAGTCCCACCAACAGTGTATAGGCATTCCTTTCTCTCTACATCCATGTCAGCATCTATTGTTTTAGGACTTTTCTTTCTGGCAAGCACCACCTACTGACAGGGGGGTCAATTCACCTTTTATAGCATTTATTGTCTCAGTCATACAGGGTGTGGTTTGTCATACCCAGCAAAAGAACCCCTAAAGGCCCCGAACTGTCTCAGCCTGAGTCCCCGCACATCTCAGACCCTCCCTTGGGTTAATTCTGAGAACAGATTTCAGAACAAGGAAGTTCCCTGAGTTCTCAAAAACTCCTAGCCACAGGTAAAACAATGGTAGAACTTACTCTAACCCCCTAGCAATGGCTAAACAATGGTGGAAATCTTACTCAAACTTAGTTTCCCAAGCTAAGTTTGCCCTGGTGCCAATTATCATGATGTAGCCAGCTCACTGTAACCCCACCACGTTGGAAGCCCACCCCTGAGCTAACCAACTGCCATGTTCTGCTTCTGTGCTTGCCAGCTTGCCTTCCAAAACAGTACAAAAATGATATAAAAGTCAACCTGCTTCTCACTTTGTGAGTTTTTCTTCCAGGTGGCACATGAGTACAACAGGTTGAGTCCCACAAGCATCACCTACTGTCTTGGAGATTAAACTGGGCACATCAGTTACACTGATTAGAAGACCCACATGGACACACCAGCTCTCTAGCAATAGATCCCAATCAAAATGAAAATACTGAAATAAAAGATTCTAAATTTAGATTGTTAGGAAGCATAATGAAATTTTTTCCAAGAGAAAATGGAAGACCAACTCAAATACACCAGAAAAGCAATTCAAGTAGTGAACAAAAATTTCCTAATGAGATAGACATATTAAAGAGAAAAAAAAATAACTTCTGGAAATGAAACATTAATTTAAGGAAATATGAAACAGTGGAAAGTGTTAAGAATGGACTAGACCAGATAGAAGAAAAAATTTTGGAGCTTGAAGACAACTTTTTAAAATTAACTCAGTCAGTCTATGGTGGACTCAATACAATAAAAAAGATCTGAGTATCTTCTTTGTATAGTGCTTAATAGTTCACAAAATGTTTTTACACACACTAGTTTGATCGTCATAATAGATTTAACTAGAAACAATGTTTTTCTTAAATTATCTTCTGAAGTGAAAGCTTCCTAACTCATCTGATCAAGTAAAGAATGTTTGACACATAAACATCATTTAGAAAAGTGTACCTAAAACAGCTCAGGACGATAGTGTGAAAGGAATGCTGAATTGCACACTGGAGATCTGTGCTTGCCATGGATGATGATAATGATAATATTAATTATAAGAAAACAGTAATAGTAATAGTAATAGTAATGAAGACATTATTATCTACTTACTATATTCCATTCATTGTATTAACTAATTTACATTCACTGACTTATTTAATCCTTACAGCAATACCTGGAGATTTTGCAGATGAAAACAATAAAGATTAAAGAGGTTAAGAAATGTGTTCAAGATAATATTCCTTAGGTAGGTGAAGTTTTCTTGGGTAGGTCCTTCACCTCTCATAGTTTATTTATTTCCCTTTAAAAATGAAGTTGCTTAACTAGCTAATATCTAAGTTCTAGCTCTCTGTCACAGGGAAAACTGAAATGTCTAAATGATTCGATTTTGGGCAGCGTCCATTCTAATGTTGGCATTTGTGTTTGAGAGTGCACATGTGTGTGTTAGAGAGTGTGTGTATGTGTGTGTGGGGCGTATTGGGGAGGTATGTTTGCAATTTTCTCAATTGTGGGAAAATGTGGCAATAGGGTACAATATCTCTTTTGAAAGAAGTTATTTCCTAAAACACTTCATTTTCTATTGATCTTATTTCAAGGCAGCATACCTCTAATTATTTGACATCTGTTATCAGATTCAAATTCAAATTTGAAACCCATCCTCCAATGGGAGGACATTAAGATGTGGCATCTTTGGGAGGTAATTAAGTTTAGAGGAGGTCATAAGGATGAAGCCCCCATGACAGGATTGATACTCTCCTAAGGAGAGGAGAAGACACTAGAGCTTCCTGTCTCTGCCACATGAGGCTGTGGTGAAAAGGCAGCTGTCAGCAAGCCAGGAATAGGGACATTCACCAACAACCAAAACTGTTAGCACCTTGATCTTGGACTTCCCAGCCTGTGTGAAGTAAATTTCTGTTGTTTAAGGCCACCAACCCTATGGTATCTTGTTATAGTATTCTAAACTAAGGCAGTATCTTCTAGAATATCACTGAGAATATAAATTAGATTTTTAAAATGCGAGGATAAGTGTACTGACCACACCAATTTGTTATAAAGGTTAAATGAAATGATGTTTATTGAAAAGAAATATAGTCCAGGGGTTACGAAGATGGATTCTTGCAATATAATGCCCAACTTACAGCCTTTCTTCACTATTAGCTGTGGCGCCTTTCTTCACTATTAGCTGTGGTACCTTGGGAAACTACTCTTTATTATTATTATTTTTTGCTTCAGTTTTCCCTCTGGGGGAATCAAGAGAACAATTGTTGTTCACAAGGGTTGAATTAACTATTGTAATATAAAGAATTTGTAACAGGACCATGAACATTTAAAAAAGGGACATAAGTGCCATATTAGTATCAGCTATTTCATTAATTATTATTATTATTTACTGCATTAGCTTATTCTTAACAGGGGCAGTTATTCTGATTATCTACTTGGAGTTTCTCTCTTAATCTCTCATTCATTATTTTTCTTAACATGCTAACTAATTTATTTTGTGTCTGCTCTCACTTACAATCAAAAGTCTAAACAGATCAATCAGCTTTTTTGGCTGGTGTGAGTGCCTTCTGCACTTTTGTATTCTGATGAATGGGCATCATCAGAGATAGGCAGGGCTACAAGGGGTATCAGCAGGCAACACTCCTGAACACTGGCACCTGAGAGGGACAGATGGTCTTCTGGATGCAGGGAGTTGGCCTGAGGTGAGGGCATTTCACATTTTGGTGTGGGATGATGAGTTGCACTGTGATCTGTGGGCCTCCCCAGGATGTAGGTCCTGTCTGTCATCAGTGTGCTGGAAGATGATGGTGCAGCAGGCAAGGTCACCTTTGGCGGAGTAGATGGCACATTAATGATGCACTTGTCCCTGTCTCATCTGAATGATTTTGATATTCTATGTGTGTGGATTGCATTCCATCTGGTTCCCAATGGAACCAGAATTTTCCCTTCAAAATGTTCTTTGTTTAAATATCTCAATGGGAAATCAGTAAACTGGTAAAATAGCAAAGATATATTCTTAGAATTCTTCAACTTTCCAAAGAATCATTATCAGTTGGGAAGTTCCTGGCAAATATAGTTATTTTAGAAAAGTTTGATGTGTGTTTGTTCTTAAGAAATAACGTGCTTACTGTGATTGATATTCTGTAGAGGATATTATTGAAAGTATGGCTGGACTTTTTTCTTTTTTTTTATAATTCCATTACCTGCTAGTCGTTAAGTGATACAAGGTTAGGATAATGCAAATTGAGGCTAAGAAAGAGACAGACACTCTTTTAGCATAATTATCACTAAGAATAAGCTAAGTGAAAATAATTAAATTTCTAAGTACCCATTTGTTATATAACTTATGTTATTAGTATTGAATATGCAATTATTTGTAAATTAAAAATAAAATTATTAAAAAATATATATTGACTAGTTCAGAAATTTGATTATCTTTTGATTTCTGTCTCCTGAAGGTAGGCCTTGGGTGAAAATATTTTTCCATTTCTTTTATTCTTCCTCGAGATCCAAAGTTTTCTTCTGTTCTCTACCCCACACTTCGCCTGTTCTGTTCACTGGGGAGAGAATACTCTATGACCTCGAACAGAAGCCCTTATCTTAAGAAGGCAGACAAGGATGGTGGAAATTCCATGGACTTTGAAGTCAAGCCAGACCCGGGTTTGACTCGTAGGCTTAAGGACATTTCTTAATTCTTTTGAGATTTCATTTTCCTTTAAAAACAGGAATACCATTGTTTGTTTCACAGAGTTTTATGAGAATTAAATTGTATACCATAGGTAAAGCACTATCACACTGCCTTATACAGTCTTCAATACATTTTAATTCTTATCTCACCTTCTTGGTGAACAAGAAGGTTTGCTAAGAAAGGGACTCAAGTAAAGGTACAAGGGAAAAAAAAATCCCATTTTTTTTTTTTTTTAAATAAACAAGCCAACCTCTAGTTTCTAGAGTAGTTATTTTACTAAAATTATATTCTCTAAACATAGTACTTAGTGTTGTCAAATACCAGAATAGTGACTTAGGATTCCTGAGGCAGAACCAACTGATGCAGGTAATGTTGATTTCAGCTCCACCAGGTGCCTATCAGTCTGTAACAGTCAGAAGTTGATGACTATGAACTCCTTGCTTTCCTCCCACAAAGCATTTAATTAAGGTATTATATGTATGTCTATGTTGTCATATAGAACCATTACATAGAACAAATTCACTTACATATTTGAACCATTCCTGACTTCTTTTAGAGCTTAGAAGTTTATAATGGTGGCAGCCCCAACCATAAGACCTAATTTGGGCCTCCCTTCCAAAGTACTGATATGTTTTTAACGTTCATTCTCCCCTTTGGCCCCAGGTTTCTGGCAACTCTCTCTCCCTGTTATGCACTGAGGGTAGACTCTGCTGATGTGACCTAAATCATTGTTGAGAGGAGTCATTTTTGTGCCAGGCCATGATTACTACCCTTTCGGCTTCTTGCTAAGAAATTGTGCTTAAGACCTAAAACCTGCCTCCTAGGGAACTTTTTTTTTTTTTTTTTTTTAATAACTTTTAATTTTAGAGCAGTTTTAGATTTACAGGAAAATTTCAAAGATAGTAAATAGAGATTCCATATACTACATGCCCAGTGTAGACTATTATCTGTGGCCTCATGTGTGTTCTATCCTGGAGAATGTTCCACGTGTACTTGTGAAGAATTTGCACTCTGCTGTGGTTGGGTGAAGTGTTCTAGGAATGCCTGTAAGTCTAGTGGGTTTGCAGTGTCTTTCAAGTATTCCATTTCCTTGTTTGTCTTTTCTCTAGTTCTATTCTGTACTGAAAGTGGGATGTCTAGATCTCCAAATGTTGTGGAACTATTTCTCCCTTCAAGTCTGTGTATGGGCCACACTTTTTTGTTATTTGTCTGCCTTATGATTTTTTGTTGCAACTAGACATTTTGAATGTTGTAATGTGGCAGCTCTGGAAATCGGATGACCTTTCTTTTTTAGGAGTTTGTTATTGCCTCTTAACACACTTTTTAAAGGCCTTTTGTGGATTAATTTTTTAAAAGTGTGTGTTCTGTATCTCTTCACTTTGTTGCTATAAATTTGATTGGTTTTTGGAGATGCGATAGATGGATTCTGGCAGTTTCCTCGAGGATCATGGCTGTTTCTGTGGAGGACGCACTTCGGACTTCCCTAC
Source organism: Loris lydekkerianus (assembly GCA_963574355.1). Classification (NCBI taxonomy): domain Eukaryota; kingdom Metazoa; phylum Chordata; class Mammalia; order Primates; family Lorisidae; genus Loris; species Loris lydekkerianus. Next base: position 13,283 of record CAUYPK010073147.1, on the reverse strand, counting down.
CATATCACTTTTATTGCCCTCACACTCCTTCATGGTTATTAACAATTTAAATTAGCATGATCTCTTTGTTACACTTGCTGAACCAATATGGATACATCATTATTAGCTGAACTCCATACTTAATTAAGATTTACTAAATCTTTACCTAATTCAGATTTACTCCGTTTTCAGGGCCCCTTTCAGGATCCCACGCTACGTGCAGTGGTCATGCTTGTGGAAGCTCCTCTGGGCTGTGACTGTTCCTCAGACATTCTTTGTTTTTGATGATCTTGACAGCTTTCAGAAATACTAGCCAACTATTTGGGAGAACGTTGTCAGTTGGGATTTGTTGTCAGTTCTGATGTTTTTCTCATGATTAGACTGGGGCTATGAGTTTTGGGAGGACGGCCTCAGAGGTAAAGTGCCATTTTCATCACATCTTAGTGAGAGTGCATACTGTCAACATGACTCTTTGCACTTGATATAGACCTTCATTACCTGACTGAGGTAGTGTTTGTCAGGTTTCTCTACCGCACAGTTAGTCCCTCCCTCCTTTTCAATGACATCCTCTCTGGGAGGAAGTCACTATGCACAGCTTTAAGGTAAGGAGTGGATAGTTATGGTCATTCTTCTAGAGGGCAGAGTATCTACATAAATTATTTGGAATCCCTCCACATGGGAGTTTCTTCCTTTTTTTCCTATTTCTTTACCTATTTCTTTTATTTATAGCAATATGAAACACTTAAATAACTTTTTTTTTTTTTTTTTTTGCGACAGAATCTTAAGCTGTTGCCCTGGGTAGAGTGCTGGGATGTCATAGCTCTCAGCAACCTTCAACTCTTGGGCTCAAGGGATCCTCTTGCCTCAGTTTTTCTATTTTTAGTGGAGATGGGATCTCACTTTTGTTCACACTGGTCTGAAACTCATGAGCTCAAGCAATCCACCCACTTTGGCCTCCCAGAGTGCTAGGATTACAGGGGTGAGCCACTGCACTTGGCTTAGATAACTATTTTATATTTTGGGCTTATTATCTTATATATATACTACCTGACCAACTTGTCCCAGTTTTGGCCATTGGAGACGTTTTAAGTGGTTCCCATGTCCTAGACTAGAGAATGTTTCTTACCCTCCTCACTACATTCGTTTTGGCTGGAATCTCACTGACAGCAAATTCTTTACTTAAAGCTGCAGTTGATCTTTCTGATGCATAACAGTCTAGCACTGATTAACATTTTTTGCCATAAGATCTTCAAAATAGTTTCTCTTCTCAGCTTTTAAATTTAACAAGTTTTGGGTCATGTGCAGTGGTTCATGCCTGTGATCCTAGCACTCTGGGAGGCTGAGGTGGGTGGATTGCTTGAAAAAAAGTTTAAGACCAGCCTAAGCAAAAGTGAGATCCCATCTCTACCAAAAAATAGAAAAACCAGGGGCAGCGCCTGTGGCTCAAAGGAGTAGGGCGCTGGCCCCCTATGCCAGAGGTGACAGGTTCAAACCCAGCCCTGGCCAAAAACTGCAAAAAAAAAAAAAAAAAAAAAAAAAAGAAGAAAGGAAAACCATCTGGGTGTTGTGGTGAGTGCCCATAGTCCTGGCTACTTGGGAGGCTGATGTAAGAGGAACTCTTGAGCCCAAGAGTTTGAGGTTGTTGTGAGCTGTGATGCTATAGCACTCTACCCAGGGTGACACAGTGAGACTCTGTCTCTAAATAAATTGAACAATTTTAAATAGTGTTTTCTTGTTATGGCCTTTTTCTGAACATGTGCACAAGCCTTTGGTATTATTTTTCCTTTTTATTATTTCCATATACTTTTCAGACAGGTTCTGTTTGGCTTATGATTTTTTATTCAGCTTCTTATATTGCTGTCTTTGCTTCTCTGATTCACATGGTGACAATATTGTTTTCTGGACCTGAGTGCTTTTTTAATTTTTCCTTTCCTTTTGCTTTCTGACCCAACATTTGCTTTTCTAACTTTCTCCTCTCACGTGAATAGTCCTCACATTGAGAGAGATGAAGCCAGTGAGTTTGAGGTTTGTCACACGTTCTTTGTTCAAATGTGTCTTCATAGATTGGTTCTCTTGAGTAGAATAGTCCCACCTAAAAGATAGTACTGTTATCAGAACAACATCTGATCCAGACCAACTCTTCACCTGTAATCACCTTGCTGATTTTCCTTTAATAAGTCCCCTCTTTGCTTTATTTTAACTTAGACCTAGTTCCATAATATTTATGAATATGTTTCCATCAGCAATAATTTTGTTCCCTTGAAATTCACACAGTAAGTCTTTGCGTTCTTTATAACCAATGTTCCTGGGATTTCTCCTCTCAGATCTGATCCAATTTCTTAACCACTGGGAAGATGTATCCCAGATTTTAAGGGAAGATGATGCAGTTCTTATAAAATGTTGTTACATTGAGATGGATCTTTCTAGGAAACCATTATATCTGCTCTCTAAGAGTTTTCCTCCTTTTATCTGAGAGATTTCTTTCTTCTTCTTTTTTTTTTTTTTTTTTTTTAGTTATCAGTCTTTCTTTCTGAATGCCCTTTTCTATTTTCTTCTTCAAAACAGGTCAGACTTGAGTGTATCACCTTTTTAATTTTATAGTTCTTGCTCCTAATTTCATATCTGTCCAATCTGTGTTCTAAGATTCCAAAATTTTTAAGGGGATATCTCTCACATTACTACTCCGTTTGAAGCTTTCTATTTTATTTTTCTTCTTTCACTATCTTATTGCTGATAATAATAAATAAAGCTCTTTTTTAAAAGTTACTCAAGTTTCTTCTTGGTTCTTGGGATAAATCAGAATCACAGAGCCAGGGTATGACAGGCACAGGCCTTTAAATCGCTTTCACAGTTTTGAGGCATGCAATAGACTCATTCACTTATTTTTCAACCTTGGCCTAGAAAAGAGGCAGATGCTCTTTGTATAGGGTCTGCATTCCTTTCCTTCTATGTTTGCCACCATAATTTGAATCTCTAGCAGTTTATTTAATTATCAAACTCAGAGCCCTCTTAATACTGTGTGGTTGAGGTGACTGAAGGATACAGAGAAGCCACTTAAATTCAAATTTGGTTTTATGTCTTCCAGTGCTTTGCCCCCCTTAAAAAGAGCACACATACCTACAAAAGAACACAATTAATGAAGTTTCTATGGTAAGCAGGCATACCCAGATCAAGAGCTAAGAATATTATGCTACAAATTTGTTAGAGTTTGAATTCAGCTGCTGTTCAAATTTCAGGCCTAGTAGGTTGAGATTTGGCTGAGAATCCATTGTATCAACAGCATAGGAGATACAGTAGTAGGTAAAAAAATATTTCTAAGTTTATAATACCTATATACAATATCAGGGTTGAAGTTACTAGAAATTTGCTTTAGATATTAGACTTTCCCCCACATATTATCAAGTCTTCCCTTTCAACTTGGAAAACATGTGAATAGTGAATAATCTATTTCCTTTGGGAATCGAGTCCTGACTGAAACCATATTTGCTGGGAGTGGGTTTCTGCTGCCACAACCTCTTCTTTGTGAAATATCAATAGCCATGGATTTATCTGTGACCCCCAGTTTCTTTTAGCTTGTGAGTTTTGAGATACTTTTAGCTTTCTGTAGATATTTCCTGGGAATTTTGAAAATGAAAATAGAGGATGGAAGGGGGTCATAATGTGCTCAGTATTTCCAGCTCCTCCTTAGTCTAAAATAGTCTCTCTCCTTTTATATGTGTGTGTGTGTGTGTGTGTGTGTGTGTGTGTATACACACATATTTGCTTAAGATTTCATTGGAATACAGAAGTTACGTTGCTGAGACATTTGGATGTTCTTACTCTCTGGAGACGTGAAAATCCCTACTTTTCTCACCTCATTAAACTTTTTGTGGGGTGCAAATAAAATACAGAATTAAAAAGGATAAAGGAACTTTAAAACACCACGTGAACATGAGTTAAGATGAGGGATTTTGTTTTTCTTGTCACTAGTGCGTCATTCAATTGTTTGTTTAAGCATCAATTCACAAATGAAAGGAACAGCAACAACAATGTGCCTGTTGTTGGGGCACAATGTGGGTTTGGAGCAAGACAACCTTCACAAACTCTGTAGTTTAAACAATAGAAAATTTTCCCCCACTATGTTGGAGGCTGTAAGTCGCACACCAAGGGGACAGAAGGGTTGGTTCCTTCTGACGGCCATGAGGGAGAATCCATTCCACCCCAGTCCATACTTCTGGGTAGTTTTTTGGCAGGCATTGGAATTGCTTGGCTGGCAGATGCACCACCCTCAGCCCCACCTTCACGTTCACAGGGTATCCTGCGTTGGTGCAGCTCTGTGTCTGAATTTCCCTGTTTTATAAGTGCACCAGTCACACTGCAGGACAGGTTCACTTGACTCCATATGACCTCGTCTGAACCAATGACATCTTCAGTGACCTTATTTCCAAATAAGGTTACAGTTTGAGGCACTTGAGTTGAGGACTCCAACATACAAATTCTTAGGGGAAAATGATTTAATTCATAACACCCACATATCATCTGCCTAAGTTCCTCATGCCTGTAACCCTAACACTCTGGGAGGCCAAAGCAGGTAGACTGCTTGAGCTCAGAAGTTCAAGACCAGCCTGAGCTAGAGCAAATCTCGTCTCTAAAAGTAGCCAGCTGCTGTGGTGGGAACCTGAAGTTTCAGATATTCGGGAGGTTGAGTTGAGAGGATAGCTTGAGCCCAACAGTTTGTGGTTGCTGTGAGCTATGACACACAGCACTCTACTGAGGGTGACAAAGTGAGACTTTGCTCAAAAAAAAAAAAGTTATAAGTAAAGCTAACATAACATTTTATTTTTCTCTTATGATAAATATACCTTTATAAAAACATGGAAGGAAGGTTTTAATTTAGAGTTCTTGGAATCCTTGGACATTCATTCTGGATTATGGTGTAATGAAAGCACCGGTCCCTGTCCTGCAATGCCCTGCTTGCTTCTTTCTCCTGGCTCCCTCCTGCATCCATAGGCTTCTGGATGGATGACTTTATATGAATAGACTCAGAGAGAAGGTCTGTGAAGGCTGGTCAATCAGGGACTTCTGGGGTCTTTTGGCAACCAGATTGGTCTAGAAGGAGGGCTTTGGGTGTGGTTCAGAATCACAACCAGAGGAGGCAGGATGCTCTATGGTGAGAGTCATAGGGCAAGGACTCCTCTTGCTTGAATCTAAGGCTATACTGTCGGTGAACAAAACTTTGTTATAATCTTAAGTCTTGCTATCTAACAGAAAGAGATAAAGCAAAAATAATAAGCAGAATAAATAAGTAAATTGCTCAGAATGTCTCAAACTGGTCATGTCAAGTGGTTCTTCTGCCTTGGCTTTCAAAAATGCTGGGATTACAGGCATGAGCCACCATGCTCTGCCATACTGTATAGAATGTTCAAAACTGATAAGTGGGTAATAAAACAAGTAGGGCAGGGTAGAAAGGATGTGATGTGTACCTGGGGACAGGGCAGCTTGAGGTTTCCATTGTGTGGGCAGAGTAGGCTTCCAGAGACGGAAACATTTGATAGGACTGGAGGTAGATGAGGGAGTGAGGCAAGGGATTATATGGGACAGAAGCACATTTTGAGAAGAAGGAGGCAGCTGAGGAAAGACCGCAGGAATGAAGAGTGCCTGCCACGCTGCTCAGGAGCAAGGAAGGAGGCCAGCATGGCCTGAGGGTTATAAGAGTCAAAATCAGAGAGACAGTGATAGGAGGTCAGATCATAGAGGGCCTTTTAGGTTATTTTAGAGGCTTGGGCTTTTACTCTGAGATTAGAAGACCCTGCAGAGTTTTGAACAGAAAAATGACATAATCATTCCAGTTGCTGTGTTGAGAACAGACTGTAAGGGAGCAGAGTAAGCATAGAAACAAGGGGCTGTTTGGAAGGCAATTATGTGATTCAGGACAAGGACGAGAGCGGAAACTTAGACCAGAGAGGCAGCAGGGGAGCAGGTGGAGAGTTGTAAGTGGTTGGATTTGGGAGATATTTGAAGGTAGGGCTAACAGAACTTCCTGATACATTGGACTATATATATATATATGTGTGTGTGTGTGTGTGTGTGCACGTGCGCATGCGCCAAGAATGTGTTCACATTTTAAGAAAGGAAAAAACTGCATTAAATTTGTATTACTCAAGTCACATTTGACATCAATTATAGGAGGTGCTCAATGTGACTTATATTCACCTTTTATTACTGATATATAGTTAGTATTGCAATTTTAATATAGTTATCACCTTTTGTTATTGGTATATATTGAGTATTACAATTTTTATACATTTTTGGCACCCTCTTTGTGTGTATTATACACGTATACATACATATGTGTAATGTACACACATGATCATACACATATGATCATGTATTTCAAATAAGCACCTACCAGGCCCTCAAATATTTTAAAATGAATCAATGTGGATACTTTTAGAGTTTATAAGATTGTATAGATGATCTTACAAAACAGCTTAAGTTTTCTTTGTAATTCATACACAGGAAGATATTGAATAAGCAAGCATCTAAAATTGTTTTTAGTAATTTGAATAGCAGGGCTTTAAAAATCTTCTGATTCTCTGAAAGACTGTACATACATACATATGTATGTATAAACAGAAAGAGAGAGATTGAAAGAGAAATTAAGTTTGACTTCATTTTTTTTTCTCTTAACAGAAGGATGGGTTTGTGGGTTTGCCAACAACTAAGAGGGAAAAAGCTGTGGATAAAACAGGTTGGAGAAAAGATTGGGAGTCTGGCTGTAGAGATCACTGAGTTTGAGATAGTTATTAGATATCCAAGAGGTATTTTGAGTTGACAATTGGCTACTCGGCTCTGGGATTTGGGAAGACTACTGAGCTGAAGTTAATACAATTGGGAATCATCAGTATAGAGATATTTAAAGCTGTGAGCATAGATAAGATTATGAATGGAGTGAAACTCAATGGAGAAGAGGACCGAGGAGTGAGCTGTCCCCACACTGGAGGTGGTGGAGAAAAGGATGTGCCTGCACACAATTCTGAGGAGAGACTGATGTCACCAAAGGACAGCACAGGAGCGAGTGGAGAGCTGCACTGGAACCTGAGAGAAGAAAGTGCATAGAGGAAGACAGGGTCACTGATTGTGTCAAATGCTGCGGACAGGTATAATGTAATCAGATTAGGCATGAAGAACGACCTTTGGACTTCGCAGTTTCAATATTGGTGTGGGCAAACATCTGTTTGTTTCAAGTCTATGAGAAAATTGGAGCAGAGAAACTAGAGACAGCAGAGACACCACTGTGAAGAGATTTGCTGCAACGAAGAGGAGGGTGATGGATCAGCATTTGGCAGGAAAATTGAGCTAAGGAGAAGTTTTTATGACTGGAGAAATAACATTGCTTGTATGCTGAGGAGAATTATCCAGTAGAGAGCAGAGAAATGTGCTTTTGAGTAGAAGAGAATTACAGTGGTAATGTTCTTGCATAGGTCAGAGCCAATGGACTCCAATATTTCTCAATGAATAAATAAATGTACATATAGACTTTCACTTGTTTATACTGTTATGTCAGTGTTTTCAACCTTTTTTATTTCATGGCACACTTGAATCCATGGTTAATCCTCTGTAGCACACTTAAATTATATTGATTAAAAAAAAGAAAAGTGAAAAAAAACAAATATACTTACTGTGCTTTGAATTTTTTCCAAAAAACAATCAATTAATGATCTTTAAAAATTTTCGCAGCACACCTAAGCTCCTCTCAGGGCACACCAGTGTGCCAAGGCACACCGGTTGAAAATCACTGGGTTATGTAGATGACCAAACAGAATAGCTTTAACATCTTTATCCATACATAGGAAAGTGCAGCACAAGCAATGGTTTAAAAATTCTCTGAGTTGATTCTCTTACAGAATGTGGGCTAGTGCCTTGAGCTGTCCCACCCCTGCAGATGGAAGTGTGCAGGATTGTTTACTCAGCTCATGGTGACTATGAAGCTAGACTCAGAAGTAAGGAAAATTCTTAATGTGCAAAGATAGGGTGTTTTGATCAGAAGGGACAGTTTTGATATCTTGGAGTTCTGTGATAATAAGGCTTAACTCATGCCCTTGGGTGGGAGAAATGCAGTGACAGTGGACAGACAAGTGTTGAAGAGGGTGGAGGCTACAAAGAAGTTTCCTCTAACAACTGGATTTAAGAATTTCAGGCATTTATGTTTTGTCTTTCTGAAAGAAAATAATACAGCATTTTTCTGGAGTTAACCAATGCATTCAATAAATAAGATTATGAGTGGGTAAGTAGGTCTATATAATTTGTATTTAAAAAAATCTGTTACAGATAAACAGGTTTTGAATTGATAGATGAAATTTATTTATCTACTTATTTTTAATAAAATTTATTATAAATATTGCTTTTAAGTATAAGCACACAAAATGTGAACATTATTATGTTTGATTTAAAATATGTATTAAAATTAAATGTTCTTTTATTCCTTTGCATATTGAATTTTATACATTGGCATTTCACTAAAGAGAAAATATTCTAAGAAAACAATGCAAGAATAATTAGAAAACAAACAACCAAAATAAAAACTGATTTTTCATTCATTCTCATTTTTTTCTTCTGTCCGGAATACCCTATTCTATCTTTGACTACAAAGATGCCTTGCTTATGTGATAAAGAGGCCAAAAAGTGAAAAAAAAAAAAAGAAAATGCTAGCTAATGAATAATGCATGTGTTCATAACAGTGGTCAAATTATACTGTTTCCTAGTGGATACCATTTTTCTTCATTGAGTACGACACTACAGAGTTGGATGTTAATTGCTCCCACAAATACAGTTTTGCTCTTCACAACAAGCATTAAGACATGTCCTTGGAGCTCTGTGACTTGATCATATACTACCTAAAAAGGGAGAGAATAATGAAAACATAATTCAGTCATGCTTAAATGCATCTTTCTTTTGAATATTGCTTTTAATAAATGAAATTTAGCTGCTAATATCTTGTACCCTGGAATGGATAGGTTAATGTTAGAATCTTTTGTTTCTTACTTTAATTCTGAAAAGCTCAAGGTTTCACTGACATAATGGAGTTTCGTGACAGACTATTTCTTTATGAACCTTAGAATTTACTGATTCCACTAAGAACTCCCTACTCCGAGGTTAGTGAGACTGTAAACTACTTTCTGTAGGTAGAAATTCAAATACCCTTCAACCCTTTAACTGTCCTTGAATTCTTTGTGCAGAATTGCTATGAGAACATCATTTTTCTTGGATCTTATTTCTTCTGTAGTTAATAATAATTTACTGTATATTTCAAAATAACTTAAGAGAGTGGAATTGGAGTGCTCCTAACACAAAGAAATGATAAATGGTTGAGATGATGAATGTTTCAATTGCCCTGATTTGATCATTACACATTGTATGCCTGTATCAAAATATCACATGTACCCCATAAATATGTACAACTATTATGTATTCATAAAAATAAAAGAACATCATTTTTCTATGTTGAAGGCTAATGAGGAAAGACAGACCAATTTCTATTATTTCCTGGTGCTCTCTAAATGTAGTACAACAATATTTCCATATTGTATATGTTAAGAAGTCAATCTATGCATACTTTTATTAATTTAAAATGGCTTCATTTTTAATCATGAAAATATATGTTAATTAAGTAAAATATGTATGAAACCAAAAAAGTAAAGAAAGAAAAAAGTCTGAATTTTCACTACTGGGAGATGATGACAGTTAACATTTTGATGTTCTTTTTGTTTTCTATAAATAATCACTTTTTGAGAATCTAACTTGTAATTATGCTGTATATTCAGTTTTCTGTCTTGTTTTTCTTGTGACTGTTTTTTTAAAAAAGGCTTCTGTTCCACTGTGTTTTATAACGTCCAGGATATGAAGAACAGATATTACCATCAGGTACCCACAGTGGTAAAGAAACTTTAAGGTGTACTACTACACAGAAATTAGCTATCCACCATGGAAGGAAGGAAGAACTGAGTGGAAATCTGACATGGTTACCAGGGAAATGTCTTAGACTACATTTAGAAAAGGAATTTCATATGCTTACAAAGTTGCTTGCTTTTTACAGCCAAGTTAGAAGATAGAAAAGATAGAAGATAGAAACTTTCTTAATAAGTGCAAAAAAATAAAGCAGAAGAGAACGACTTGGAAGGAAGGAAGCCCTGTGTGGTCTCCTCAGTGTATATGGATATGGTTTCTGGTCCTTCACACGGCATAGGACTACCATTAAGTTACTTGTTATCAAGGAAATTCAGGTCAAGATCAATCTGTTAGCCACTATGAAAAATGACCCACGTGGTAAATAAATAACAATTCAATCAAGAGACCTGAGCTGTTAATCCAGTCTTCCCTGCTCCATGTGCCTTCTCCTGGCTACCTCCTTTTCCAGAGTCTTACTTTCATTCCACATGAAGATGATCTTCAAGTTCTCTAGTATTACTCATTCACATTATTACATTTCATCTATTGAGCTCTCCTGGGATGATAAAATATTTTAAGGGCTGCCTTAAAAAATAAATCCCCAAATCTGACCACTGTAATTCACATTCTTTACATCTGGATGCCCAGTGTTGCCTGGAAATCTTTCCAGGACTTCCAAACAATCCCCTCACTGCCTTTATTTTTGTCTGAGTGGCTATTTTGAACTCTCTAAACTGACCTTCACTTTTCTTCCTACACTTTCAGCAGATGAATGAACTCTTACTTTACAGAGAAAACAGATAAAGGGGTCTTCAAAGTGGTACTGCATATGAAATAGAAAGATGGAATAGCTCTAAGCATTAGGCCTTTGGAAGATTCTGGCTTAAGGACTCTGTGAACTGTACAAATAAGCTCTAAATTTTAAATTTATAAAAACATATAAATAATTTACATTTGCATGAATCTGTTGTCAACTGTATGTTTTATCATTTGCATACTGGTGATAATAATCCTTACCTTTTAGCATTGTTAAGTAGAATAAATGAGTTAATGAATATAAGCCCTATTACAAAGCCTGGCACATACCACACACTACTAAATTGTAGCTGTGGAAGGTCCACCAAACACACAAAAAGGAACAGTTGTTTCTTGATATTTTGTGTCAGTTGACTGGAGAAAACCCTTCTAGACAGAATGGAGCCTCCCAGGTATTCAGGAAGCTGTCAGTCTGAAGAAATGACTTTAGGAATTAATTGCTTTCCTGGTAAAAATACAAACTTTTGAACTTCCAAACTTTATATTTCTTAGTAGATCCCCCCCCCCTTTCCTTCATTATGGAAAAGTTATTTTCCTAAAAGTGACAAGTTTTATAAACACGTAGTCTTGCACATCATAGATGACATATATCTATTTTAATTGCTTTACTGAATCCACAATGTTGTTTTTTTTTAAAAAAAAAATTCTTTTTTTTTTAAACTGTGCAATGAATAATCAGTAGGTAATGCTAGTGAAGTGCACAGATGATAAAATCCTTTGAGAATTTTTACCAAATGACTTAATATATATTCTGGCTTCACATAAACGGAACCAAAAATGAACAGCTCTTTCAATTTCACTTTTTATAATAATTTTTTACCTACAGGCATGAGCTGAGTCTTCACTACCTTCTGACAAATTCTGAATTTGGGGGTTTGGAATTATTACATCCAATAGAAAACATTTAAGGTAATTTATATCTACTAACTGATAGACTAGCATTCTCTGCACATTATTTGACAAAAGGGTCTAGTAAATAATTCTAAATTCCATTTTATGACTGCAATGGGAGAATAATGATATGGAAACTGAAGCATCCCTGGTGTGGGTGGGAAGAAGATTAGGAGACAGAACAATGAAAGAGTTTAAAGTGAGAATCGGGCATTTCTGGGCTTGAAATCTAGTCATGGGACTCCTGAGCCTGCTGGATGTCTTCATTTACAAATACAATTTTCATCATGTTGCGAGTATCAAGGGAGATGATGGTCCAGATAATAATCGCTATTGCTTGCTGAGTGTGCTGTGTGCCTGGTACTGTGCTAGATAATCACTCCCTATTCTGCAGGAGATCTTCAGTCTTGTAAAACACGTTCTGTCCTTTCTAATTTTCCTTTTATCCTTTTTAACAGGATAATATCTAAGAAACAAATGCAATGTATAACATGCATTGACTATAACAATGTAATTCTTTTATAGAATAGAAATTTTGTATTTCTAAAGAATCATTTTTTAAAAATGGTGGGTTTTAACAAGATGCTGAATATAAGAGCGTGGAAATGTTTGGAGCCGGGAGCCAGGATCCCGGCTCTGCTTCCTGAAGCTGTGTGGCAGCTCCCTGCATTCCAGCCCCGCCTTGAGCCCAGTCATGCCTCTCCCCGGATTTATACATGACAGGGGTTTTCAGGGAGTCTGCTGACAAAGTCTATTGGTACTCACTCTGGGAAGCATCAAATAGACAAGCTTGGCCCTGTATCAAAGCCTTTATGTTTGAAAGGCGGAGCCTCTGTTGCTTGGCTGTGTCCCTGACCCAGCCTCTCTCATGTCTGGGTATTAGGAGAGAGGGCTAGGAATAAAAATACAAAGGAGTATTTTCACGGAAAGCTTTGTAAGACATTGGTATGCAATGTAATATCTCTTTTGTATCCTCTAGGAGATTTATATAAAGAGGGGGGCGAGGTCATTCTCTCCCACTTCGCATAACATGGCTCAGCTTCGGTGGTTGGAGGGATCTCAGCTGTGGGGAGTGGCTGAGGCAAGGCTCCTCAGTGAAGAGGTGGAAATGGGCGAGAAGTTTAAAGCGAGGTAGATCCCAGGTGAGAACTCACTGGGCTCTCCGGGAAGCACTGGGTTTATGAGTAAAGACATCTCGTAAGTGTCCCTGAGGATACACAGAAGTCACTGAGGGCACTGGCACAGACATGGGGGTCTATGTCACAATTGAGGGCAAAAGGAAGTAAAATCAGAATTAAAATTAGCATAGTTTTTTTCTGTATTTCTTTTTTTCTTTTTAACAAGTAGTATGTTCTTTTTTTTTTTTTTCTTTTTCTTTTTCTTTTTTGAATTTATTTATTTTTTTATTGTGGAGAAGGTTCAGGGAAAGAAGGCGGGGGAAGAGGTGAGTGACAGGGTCAGGCCAGTGGCATGGTACCACATTGGCTGTATCTAGATAGAGGCAGTTTCAGGCCGGGCCTTGCTGAGTCGTTGCTACGCGGAAGTAGCTCGATGGATCTACTTCTAGTCAGGCTCCGGAAGTTGCACTAGGCCTCAGGCACATGGCAGGGCCCAACAATTCCCTCTTTTGTTTTTTGTATGGCGGAAAAACATAGCCCCTGTCTTAGGTT
>CAUYPK010073137.1:0-27350 GCA_963574355.1 Loris lydekkerianus | reverse complement strand
TTTAAATTGGGTGCATAAATATTTAGAATTGAAATGTCTTCTTGTTGTATTTTTCCCTTGACCAATACAAGTGACCATCTTTGTCCTTTTTTACTCTAGTTGCTTTAAATCCACATGTATCTGAGAAGAAGATTGCAACTCCTCTTTTCTTCTGAATTCCATTTGCCTGAAAAATTGTCTTCCAACCCTTGACTCAGAGTTTTAATTTGTCTTTTGAAGCCTGGTGTGTTTCTTGCAGACAGAAAATGGATGGCTTGTGTTTTTTAATCCATTCAGCCAATCTATGTCTCTTCAGTGGGGAATTCAAGCCATTAACATTTATTAAGATAATTTATAAATGTGGTAGTATTCCATTCATCTTATTTTGTGAGAGTCCCTTGCTTAGTTTTATCTTTTGCATCAGTGTGAATGTTTGGTTCTGTCCTTTAATTGCTGAGTTCTTTCTTTGCTGCGGATCCATTGTGATGGTCAGTATGTAGAACAGGTTGAAGTATTTCCTGTAGAGCTGGTCTTGTTGTGGTGAATTTCATCAATGTTTGTGTATTCATAAATGATTTGATTTCTCCATCAATTTTAAAGCTTAGCTTAGCAGGGTACAAAATTCTGGGCTGGAAATTGTTCTGTTTAAGTAGATTAAAGTTAAGATGACCATTGTCTTCTTGCTAGGAAAGTTTCATTAGAGAAGTCTGCAGTCACTCTGATGGATTTGCTTCTGTAGGTCAACTGGCGCTTACTCCTGGCAGCTTGCATATTCATTTCTTTTTTTTGTCTTGACTTTGGACAGGCTTATCACACTGTGTCTTGGAGAAGCTCAGTTAGTGTTGAGGCAACTGGGGTCCAATATCCCTCTGAAAACAGTGTGTCAGAATCTTTGGTGATATTTGGGAAATTTTCATTTATAATATTATCTAGTATGGCTTTCATTCCTCTGGGGCATTCTTTTCCCCTTCTGGGATTCCTATAACTCATATGTTGGAACACTTCATAAAGTCCCATAATTCTGACAGTAAACATTCTGCTTTCTCTCTCTTCTTTTCTGCCTCTTTAACTATCTGAGTTATCTGAAGAACTTTGTCCTCTACCTTTAATTCTTTCTTCTGCATGGTCTAATCTGTTGCTGATACTTTTCATTGCATCTTTAAGTTCCCTAATTGACTGCTTCAGTTCCTTCAGCTCCGCTATATCCTTTCTATATTCTTCTTATCATTCATCTCTTATTTGATTCTGTTTTTGGATTTCCTTTTGATTATTTTCCACTTTATTAGCAGTTTTCTTCATTGTTTTCATAATTTCTTTCATTGTTTTCATCATGTGTATTCTAAATTCCCTTTCTGCCATTCCTAACATTTCTTTATAGGTGGAATCCTCCGCAGTAGCGACCTCCTGGTCCCTTGGAGGGGTTGCTCTGAACTCATTCTTCATGCTGCCTGGAGTTTTCTGCTGATTCTTCCTCATGAGTGATTTCTTTTATTTGTTTCCTTGCGTTAATTTTCCTTTCACTTTGTCTTGCTCTTTAATTTCCCGTGCCTGTGGACTAAGGTTTCAATGAGTCCTTTTGGTACAGGACCAGAAGGATGAGAAAGTTGAAGAGCAAGAAGAAATAAAAGAAAGAAAGAATGAATGAAAAGAAAATAGAGAAAGGATAGGGGGTGGATAAAAGGGAATATTGAAAAAAAGAAGAGAGGCACAGAAAGAGGGAGACAGAGCAATATAAGTGTACCATAGGGTACTTTGACACACCCTTAAAAAATCCCCAGCCTCTGGGGGTGCCTGGTTGGGTGGTTCCCTTGAGGTGAGCAGCTCTTTGCTAACCTGATTGGACACAGTACCCCACCTCCACCAAATAGAGAGGAAAGACAAAAAATGCTATAAATCAAACCAAAACAAGCAAACAGAAAACCTTACGGGATACAATTGGGTGAAAAACCAAATAATAGGGGTAGAAACACAAGCAAAAATGAAGTTCTAATTGTTGAAAAAGGCAGCAATGGTAAATTGTGTTTAAACTAGAAAAATGGAGAAAGAAAAGAAAGAAAAAAAAGAAAAGAAAAAAATCTGTACAGAAAAGGTTGAAATTAAAAACAAAACAACGACAAAATAAACAAAAAACAAACAAACAACAACAAAAACAACAAAAAAGCAGTATATATATATATATATATATATATATATATATATATATATCTTATTGAATATCATCTGGGCAATAGGTGGTCTTCTGGGATATGAGATGTTAATCACAATGGTGATACGACTGGAGGCGTCCGCTGATTTCTCAAACCCCACAGGGTGGACACCCTAAATCTCTCTTCAGTCCTCTTATAAGGCACTTTAAACTTATAAACTTAGCTAAGCAGAAGCTTTCCCAGGAAAGTGCTTGTCACTGGGATCACTGATGAAGTGGCTATCCACTTACCCAGTGTGCCAAAACTGGTCTCACTCTGCCCCTGAGGGTTAAGGCTATAAGGTGGCTCAGTCCCTGCCTTTAGGCTGCTCAGTCACTAGGTTACTAGCTCCCACCTGATCCTTGCTTTGCAACCCTGAGGGCAGAGCTTGCCAGGGCAGTTCTCTCACAATGGCTCCCTGCGGCCCACAGCCAAACACTATTAGCTCCGTCTGGCTCAGCGGCTCAGTCTGGGGCCCTAGACAACACACAAAGTTCTCCACACTCCTGCTCAAGCTCTCCCCAAGGCAGTTTAACTGAGTGCCAAGTCCAAAAATACCAAAACAGTTCACAGGTAAAGCCTTTCTGGTTTGCAGTCTCACTGCTGCTTGTACTTATGGCTGCCAGCGGGATTAGGTCAATCAAACACATGCAACCACTTGCTAGTTTTCCACTGTTTTTGTCCTCCTCTTGGGGTCCAGAAGTCGCTCACTGACTCCCTGTATCCTCAAAGGGATGATTATAGGCAGATACCACCAGCCAGAGATCCCTGGAGTCTTATCTCCCTAGACTCACAGTGCCCAGTTGCAGGGAAGCTGTTACTTGGTTGCCATCTTGCTCTCACTCCACTGCTCCTTATTTCAATTTAACACAATTTTCTCGTATTCAATTTTTGCATGTGGATAAACACAAAGCCCTTCCCCATGCGCACACCATCTCAAGATGAAGAGACTCCCTGGGCAAGGTGTGGGGGAAGGGATAACACATCCTCCATGAACTGCCATGTGTTCAACTACCTAGAAGGTCCAATATTGGAAACTCTTTATGGTCTAAAAACACAAATTAAAAAGGCACAGATGACATCTACTAAAAAGGATTCTCTCTTTCCCTCACCCATCCTTCTCTGCCTCCTTTTCTCCCCTTCTCTCTCTCTCTGTCTTTCTCCTACCACAGAGGAATTCCATTGCAAGACTTCAATGAGTGGCAAAATTACTGACCCCGAGTGACACGCCATCTCAGATCAGAAAGTGGTGTCAACCCGAAGGGTGAAGAAGAGTCAGGAGGTCTGTGGACAAGCCAAACACACTTCTGTGTCACTCCTCATGAGGGAGTGAAGGTGAAAGAGCCTGGCTGGACGTTAATTCATTTTGGATCTGTCTGTCACATGAGGTAGCTCCTGTCAGTAGCATCAAACAGCATTGCCTCTTTCTAGCTTTATATTTGGTAGTTGCAGTCCTCAGCATGCTTTGAGGATGTCACTCTTAAATAAGTAAAGTGAAGCTAGGTTCACTCACTGACTTTGGAGGAAACTTAGGAGAGAAACACATCTAAAACAGGCATTTCCAATTCATCATGCTGTTAGGTGTGAACTTGTCTGAGAACTCCTGACACAAACAAAGCATTGGAAGGTACAACACCAGATTCACTGATGCCCATTTTACAAAAATGATATAGTAGGCTAATTTACTTGTTGGTTTATTATTATTATAGTTTTTATTGTTTTGCTAAGCTAAATACATGAAAACCTAAAAATAGTGGTCATATTAACTAATGGATATTTCATAGGCTGGTAAAAACAAACAGTTTTAAGAAATATCCAAAGAATAAATATGACATTCTGTGCCCAAATCTTTTGTATACATAAGTAGATGTAATGCTAATCAGTGTTTAACTTAGTTGTTCTCGTGGGGGCACATTTATCTATAACCGTAAAATTAAATGACCTAACCTGTACATTTGTTTCAGGAGCATGTACTCTGGCTGTAGTGATCTGGGGACTATTATTCATTTTTCAAGTAAAGGATAATGTGAAACTATTTAGATGCTTTCTACTGCTGTGCACTTCCACTGTAGGAAAAGAGATAAAGGTGGCTTAGTAGAATTTTTAAGGAATGTCTTTGAATAATGTGTAACTATCTAAATGGTAGCATGGTGCATTGTGCTTTTTGGCTGGTGCTGATTTTCTAAAATGAGATTCTACATAAGGTGAAGATGGGTAATACTATTTATTTAGTGTTACAAGAAATTAAAAGCTAATGCTTCGACATTTTTTTTTCTTTCCTTTTATCATTGCCTTTGCCATTGCTGACTGCCATGATGGCATACCCTCAACAGTGTGGTGAATTTCTGTTAAGAAACATGTTGTTTTTGGGTTTACAAATGTTTAAACTCTCCAATCTTAGAGCAAAAGCATCAAGCGAGGTGTTTTTATAAATTGAGGTTAAGACAGCAAAGGAAACGTAATCTTGCCAATATATGAGAACTAGACATTTTATATATTGAGGAAATAAAAGAGAATTAAAAAAGCACTTGCTTCTAAATTGTAATTTAATTGGAAGTCAGGAGATGTATTTTCAGGAAAAATCCCATAACTTAGCTGAAACAATGTACTTAGTGTAAGAAAAATAAGGGATGGGGGATGGGAGAAAATCTCTGTGGCTCAAAGAGTAATTAAAAATAAAAAAGAAAGAAAAATTTTAAAAAGCAAATTTTCTTTAGGTTATCTTCCATCTTAAGAGCTAGATTTCTTAAAAATCAGGGGAAAAAATGTGGGTTGATTATAATAAAAGCCCAAAGGGATATTTAGTCTCATATTATAGTTTTGCTCAGAAGGACAAAAGGGCTCTCTACTGAAATTTTCAGTAAGAAAGAATAATTCCTGTAATAAGACCTCTCTCCTCTGAGTCCATAGCAGCAAGTGTGAGAAGACACACACCTGGGGTGATGATGGTTTTCCTTCTCCTGTCTCCTCATTAGTGTGAAAAGTTGATCACAGTGGCCATAAGGCACCAAGGAGCCTCTACAATCCCACTGCAATCTTTAGCAGGGTATTATAAATCTTACATAATGTCATGATGACAGATTCTTCCAAGAACTCTATATGTTTCAGGGAAAGGATCGACTTAAGGGGCGTATTTTTAAACTTGTTTTTGTGGTGGGTCTGGAGGCTTGAGATCAGCCTGATCTCTGGGCTATCCCCTGGGCCTGGTGCTGACACTCATAATGAATGGACCAGACACAGGGAAGGGGTATACGATTGCAGGCTTTTCCTGAATACCTCCTTTTGTTCTAGCACTGTGCAACCGTCATTTACAGTGAGCATTCAACTGCCTCATATATGATCATTGTTTCATCAAAGTCCACCCTGCTGAACCCCAGAGGTTCTCCCCTTTCTCTGAGTGGAGACAACCAATTATCCATGACCACTAAATTTTCTGGCAGCATCAGGCTTTTACTCTTAAGCTTTCCAAGGCCTCCTCCACTAAACAGAAAAAGGGGAAAAACGAGAAAATCTCTCTCTAAATAACCTTTAGTTCTTATATTGCTTCTGCCTAATAACACTGTTATCTGTGTACACATCCAATTTCTCAAGAAAATGAACCATGACTGGATCATCTTTGCTTCCCTCTTTGCTCTTCTTCCCCATGAACTCTTTACAAAAGGTGTTCTACACAATGTATGGCCAATAAATACCTCTTCAAATGCCTTATCTGCAACACTCTGTTATTAAAAATAATAATAATAATATAAAGAAGCCCTAAGCCCCAGGACCTCAGAATGTGACCTCACTAGGAGATAGAGTCTTTGCATATGAACTGTTTGGTTTTTAGGCACAGCTTTCAAACCGGTCGGGTAACAAAAACGTCATGGTTAACATTTTCAAAGGGAAATGGAAAAGCAGAACAGAGTGGTGGAGCAACTATGGGTTATACGGGCAGAGTTGAGACGCTTTTACTTATTAGCTTTGAAGCGTAAGTCACAGTTCTTTAAACTTCAATTTCAATGTGTCTACGAACTATAGAAAGAATAAAGTAATAAGACTCCTCCTATTCTACATAACTGTGACAAGAATTGTCAGTTAATGGACAAAGTAAAAAATGGGATTCAAAAGTCATCCACACCATGCTTCTTTGCTTCTAAGGTACACCTTTAAAAAAAAAGTTATAATGATTGATAGCATTACTTTAATAATTCTTCAAGATTCTAAGTAGTCTCACAATTAGTTGAGGACCTGTGTTACATAATCTTTGTTTTATTTGAACTAATAATATAACAGTATATTAATTCAATTTATTTTCACAGAGAGAAGAGAGAGAAAGCATGTTCTTCTGCAGGTATGTTTGCATGGGAGTTCCACACTCAGCTTCAATTACGCTCTTGGACTGTGCATTCCCATCCTACAGAGGATGGGCAGCACGTCTCCAGATTCTCACTTTCTAGAACTTGGATGCCGAGTGCAATTTTTGTTTCCCCATTGGATTTGCCAGCACAAGGAAGAAGACTAAGGAAAGAGATGTTTTTGGCTGTTTCTGACAGGCGATGTGTTTTCTGATACGATGTCCTGACAGTATTAACAAGCAGAAGTGGTGGTGGTGGTGGTGAGGAGGAGGTGCCAGCTCTCCTGCTGGGCCAGTTCCTGAACATTGTTCTGGGACTCATTCCTGCAAACAAGAGCACCTTACACTGCTGCCCTTTCTTGCTATATCATATGTATCCAATTGCCTGTATTAAATACCCTTTAACTTAAAATACCTAACTTGGTTTCTGTTTCCTGCCCCTGAACTCTAAGTGATATAATATACCAGTTGGAGTTCCAAGTTTTCACTTTTGCACTAACCTCACTCATAATGCAGGATTATAATTTCTAGTCTAAAATTGAACAAGAGAGTAAAAAATTCACCTAGGTTTTTATAACTTCCTTCAATCTTCTGCAGGGGTCTCACCCACATAAACTTAGACAACTTTTTTTTTTTTTTAAAGCAACTGGATTTTATCAATATTTTGCAGTGCCTTACTTAAACTTTATTGCCATAAAAAGAATAACTTTTGTCCACATAATGTAGAAATAAATTATTCAATTTCAGTAGACATAAACAGGTTTGAAAGCAAACTTGTTTTTCACAAGCACACATCTCAATTGGTGGTGTGATAAATTTCCAAAGTTTCTGTTGAACCCATTTTACAGTAGTTCTGTTTTGTTCTGTTTGCATACATGTTTTTTTTTTTTTTTTCAGCTCTGAGGTATAATTGATAAATAAATCTTGCAAATATTCAAGCTATACAACATGATTTTTTTTTTTTTTTTTTTTTTTACCACAGCATTTTTACTTGTAACCCCCAGTAGAGTACTGTCGTGTCATAGCTCATAGTGATTCCCTTGCCTCAGCCTCCCAAGTAGCTGGGACTATAGGCACCTGCCACAACACCCAGCTATTTTTAGAGACGAGGTCTTCCTCTTGCTCAGGCTGGTCTCAAACTTCTGAGTTCAGGCAATGTTTTGATATACATAAACACTGTGATATGATTATCACAATTGAGCTAATTAACATATCTTTGACCTTTTTTTCTGGTAAGAATAAGTATACTGAAAGAATTCAGGATATTTCACCTTGGTATAAAGAGTATTTTGAATTAAATGCCCTCACCCTCTGTTCTAAAAGGAGAGTATATAAAAATTAGGGATATTAGGCAATCACTCTATGATTCTCCCCCTGTATACAGTAAATAAACCTCTTTCTCTTATCAACCAGCCTTTATTGTGAATTGAAGGGGAAGTTTATGCTTCCACCCACAGTACTCTCTTAGTAAATTTCAACTATATAACACATTATCATTAACTATAATAACCATGCTGTACATAAGGGCTCCAGAACATATTCATCTTATATAATTAGATATTTGTACCTTCTGACCAACATTTCTCTATTCCCCCAACTCCCACCCTGGTAACCACTCTTTTACTCTCTTTCTATGAGTTCAGCTTTTTACGATTTCATGCACAAGTGAGATCTTTCTGTGTCTAACTTATTTTACTTAGCATAGTATCTTCCACCCTCATCCACATTGTTTCAAATGGCAAGATTTCCTTCTCTTTTAAGACTGAAGAATATCCCATTATATGTGCAACACATTATTTGTATATTTTTTAATGAAGGGTGCAGATAACTTTTGTAAAGTGCTTAGTGCAGTGCCCAGAATACAACGGACACTCAATAATGCAACTATTGTGTTTATAGAAATGAATATTCAGGCTAGAGATGATATATAAGGTCGCTGCATTACAAAAGTTCGTGTAATTGTATGTTTTCATGTCATTTATTCTAATCAAGTCATAAGAGGCAAAAATCAAACTCTTTAAATCAAATATTATTCAGGGATGATCAGTATATTATGCAATTATCAACTATAACCCTAAGGCTCAAACTGGTTCAACAAGAAGCCAGCCATACACCCACAACAGCCCTGGAGGAATTGAAGCTTGAGAGGGTGGTTTAACTGAGGCAGAGCAAAAATTCTGAGATTCTCTAAGGGTTAGGGTGGTTCCACAGATTGAGAAGCACAATAGAAGGTTCTAAACCAGAACGAGCCAAAACATAAATGTTCTACATTATAAGGAATAAGGAGATAAATTTCTATTGCAGAAAACTATAGGCCTTTAGTTTGTGAGTGCAGCTTTAATGCTAACTGAAGTATACTCTTTGAAAATTAAAATTTAGGGTGTGCACAACACCTCTCCAACAACAAGAATATGTAAGTAGAACATGCCATTCCTTGGCTATGTGAGATAAGGCTGGAGTTTATTTTTCTTGTATTCACAAACTCCCACTTGAACAAGTCTATACACAAGACACTTGGAAGTTCCCATGACACAAAGAGATGCCTTGGGCTTCTGCAGGTGAATTTAATAATTACCATATTGTTACCTGATGAAAGACATGCTAAAACTCTGTTTTTAAAAGCTGACCACAGTGATAGGAAATTCTAGTCTCTTCTGTCAATAACGCCTAGCAAAAAAACACTGAAGGATTTATTTCTTTTACAGAAGCTGTTTCAACTTTTTTTTTTTTATTAAGGGGATGGTTTTATTAGCAAAATAGCCAAGAGGTCTTTGGAGCTTCCTATCTCATTAATTCAACTAGTACTTCATTACATCATTCATAACTAGATTTTTATCACAAATGAATACATTGTTCGTCTACCTGGAAAGACAAAATAACTTTCAGAGAGCAATGCTTTCCCCTCACTCCCAACACTATTATAACTTGGGGAGAAACAGCCTGAAGGGAAGTTTTGAAGATACAGAGGTATCAAATACTTCCTTCCTCCAAGTCTACAAAGTTTAATACACCAGAATGAAGGCTTAGGGGGACATTCACAGAATTTGAGTGTTCAGACCTTTACTGCCTACACTGGTGAATAAATTGCATTTAACAGTAACCAGTTTGAGTTGTAATTCACTCAGCATTCCCAGAACATGTAGTTTCTATTTTTATCACAACCAAGAGTTCTAGAATTGAAGATAGTTTATTCACATAAGCACCTTCTCTGTGTCTGCCCCAGTTTGCTGGTGGAAAAACAAGTGGTTCTTGCTATTATTTAACGTGTAACTAAAGTATTACAAGAATGTCTTTAGTGGAGAAAGAAATAAAATTCTGTGTAAATGAATGTGGAGTGTGTGTGTCCAGGTACATAGAACTACTAGATAGCTCTAGCATTTAAAAAAATAACCCTGCCTAGTTAGTGTAATTAAAGATATGCTTTTAAAGGGTGTTGAAACAGTAATTAGAGATCCTCCCTACATCACCCTTCTATGACAGTACTTCCTTTAGAAGTTGACTGTGAGGTTCTTTTCTGACTTGTTTTGGCTTCTTGTGACTTTAAGATAAAGTATAGGTCAGGTAGATGAGATTATTTATACAGTATAAAGAACAGGTAATTATTTCCCAAATATTTCCTATGGCCATAAGAAAAATGTCAGCAGGCTCAGCTCCTGTAGCTCAGGCGCTAGAGCGCCAGCCACATATACCAGAGTTGGCAAGTTTGAATCCAGCCCGGGCCTGCCAAACAACGATGACAACTACAACCAAAAAATAGACGGGCGTTGTGGCAGGTACCTGTAGTCACAGCTGCTTGGGAGGCTGAGGCAAGAGAATTGCTTAAACCCAAGAGTTTGAGGTTGCTGTGAGCTGTGATGTCAAAGCACTCTGCTGTGAGGGCGACAAAGTAAGACTCCGTCTCAAAAAAAAAAGAAAAAAAGGAAGAAAGGAAGGAAGAGAGGGAGTGAGGGAGGGAGGGAGGAGAAAGAAAGAAAGTCAGCAAAGCCTCTATCCTATGGAATTCTACCATACTAATCGCCCTATTGCTGTTACATTCTAATGATTTGTTTAATAACAAATCTAATGATTTTTTTCTTCTTTCAGACCGAGGGCTGTTTGACAATAGAAAATGTTTGTGTTCATCTTGGTAACCTCATTACTAACACAGGAAAAGGGAGCTAAAAGGTCCTCAATAAATGCTATTGTATGAATGAATAAAGAGATGAATGCGTGCAGCACTTGGTGCTGTTTCATACCTTTTTTATACACACATGTGTGTCTTATTTCCTCTGACTACGTTGGAAAGCGGAAGTTCATAGGTTCATGCCAAAATAGCCCTTAGAAGCATTTTCTCTGGCCCATGGTATTAGTAATACACTGTGTTTTTGTTAATTTCTAATTGGATTGGTTGTGACATCCTAAGATTTCAATTTTTCTTTTTTTAAGACAGACATATTTCGGGGCACCCCTAGTTCAGTGGGTAGGGCACCGGCCGCATACACCTAGATTGGTGGGTTCAAACTCAGCCTGGGACAGACGAAACAACAATGACAACTGCAACAAAAAAAATAGCCAGGGGTTGTGGCTGGAGACTGTAGTTTGGAGGCTGAGGCAAGAGAATAACTTAAGCCCAAGAGTTTGAGGTTGCTGTGAGTTGTGACGCCACAGCACTCTAACCAGGGCAACGGCTTGAGACTGTCTCAAAACAACAACAACAACAAAAAAGACAGACATATTTCAAGTTTCTCTTGAAAAATCAAGATGTGGCAAAAGTGGGCCCAAATTCCTACATGGCACCATTTGGCTAGCCTGGAATACGTCCTCTCTAAGTTAGAAGTTTCCAGTTTTGGCCAGGCATGCTGGCTCACACCTTTAATCCCAGCACACTGGGAGGCCAAGGTGGGTGGATTGCTTGAGCTTATGAGTGCGAGACCAACCTGAGTAAAAGCAAGACCCTGTCTCTACTAAATATAGAAAAAATGAGGCAAGAGTATTGGTTGGGCCCCCAAAAGTTGGAGGTTGCTAAGAGCTATGATGCCACAGCACTCTACCCAGGGCAACAGCTTGAGACTGTCTCAAAAAATAAAAAAAGAAGGTTCCAGTTTTATGTAATACCACTCTCTATTATCTTCAGGGCATTGAAGTGAATTATTTGGTTCCAATTCTCATTGTTTTTCTTACATTGTGACTACTTTGCTCATTTAGGTTATTTCACTAGTCCCTATAGCTATTTGAGTTTGTGCCTACATTAAAACTAGGTTTTTCCCTATCCTGTGTCTAATAGCAGGTTGACTATACATCAGGTATTGAATAAGTTCTAGAGGATAATGATATGGTTATTGATCATAAAATATAATAATGAAAGCCAACCAATGAAGTAACATGTTCCAGACATCCTCACCACTCCTCAAAATACAAATCCTACTGGAAAACTTTTAGATATTTGAAGCTTTGTTTTCAAATTAATTTAATGATTTAGTCAACCTGAAAAGAGACAAAAAATATTGTATTGCACTACCCTGAATAATAATAATAATAATAATAATAATAATAATATATCATAAATACATTTTTAAATCCAATAGTTAAACACGTGGAGTTTGATCCTGGGATTTGACCAGTTGACCTTGAACATTTTAGAGGAAACCTGGATATAAATTATCTCTTAGGCAAAAGTAAAAACAAATCTGACAGAGACAGTGCTGTGCTCCTTTTTCTTTTATCTCTCAGATGGTAGCTCTCAAAAGGAAGGAGGTGGGGAGGGGAGAGAAATTTAAAAAAAATTCAAAAGAGGAAGGAGAAAACCCAAGGTCCAGATACTCAGTCCTTGAGTAATTGAGTTTTGAGTGAACTGCCCTTAAACAAAAGCACTTTTAATGGTGATCTGGAAGTTTATCAAATGTACATTTTCTCCCCAATAGCTGTCAGAATGGGAGTGTTCTGGGCCCTTCTATTTCCCAAACAGTCATTTTCTATTGCTGTTGAGACTTTTCACCTGCTATCAATCTAACCTTCTATATCCAGAACTGTACTATTATTCATCAGATCATAGGTACAAAGGATTTTTTAATCAATAGCATTTGCCAGACTTTTCCATGTCTTCTCACTCCGTGACAATTCTTGGTAGGGTCTGAAGAAGTGAAAATCGTGTCACAGTACAGTAGAAACAAGGTATGGGATTGTATTGCAGTGCGCAATTTTATAATCAGACTGCTTTTATACATATAGTCCAAATCAAAATGTTTTTATAAATTATCTCTTTTGAGTTATTTTATAAATTATAATTTTATAAATTATCTCTTTCGAAGTTACTAAAGTATTATAAGCTTATAGGAAAGTATAGAGAATAATCTGTGTATGTCAAATTTTGACATTTTTCCATATTGACTTCAGAAATTTTCACTGAAGTATAATACACATACAATGAAGTGGCTAGATGAAATTTTGTCTATCCCCTAGATCAAGTTACAGAACATTTTCAGAATTCCAGGTACCTCATTTATTTCCAGTCCCAATCACCTATAATAGATCTTGATATTTAGTAGTACATACCCATCAATTTGTTTTTCTTCAAGATTGTTTTCACAAGTCTTAGACTTTATGTTTCCATATTACTTTTAGAATTGTCTGTTATCTTACTAGCTTATATAGACACACACATACATAGTCACTAGAATTTTTATTGCACTGAACCTAAAAGTCAGCTGTGGTTGAATTTCTCCATCATGTGCTTGTTTTTTCTCTTATATTTTCGGAATAATTTTTTCTAGCTCCTTGAGCTGACAGTTCAGATCATGGAGTTTTAGTCTTTTCTACTAACACATGAATTCTAGAATATAAATTTCCCTCTGGGCACATCTTTAACTGCATACCATAAGTTCTGATATATATTTTATTTTTTATTTCAAAATATTTTATAATGCCATTATATTTTTAAAACCATGAACTATTTAGGTAGTTTCTTAGTTTCTAACTATTTAGATATTTTTAATTTAATATTTTGTTAACATTTAACTAATGTCCACTGACAGAATATTGTTTGAGTATTAAATACATATGATTTAACCCTTTGAAATTTAATGAATTATTTTAGACTCAACACTCTAAGAATTCATCTGATGACTAAATTCCTATCTAAAAAATCATTTAAAAAAGTTTTAATTCTTCTCCCTCTCTCTACAAGTTTTATTTAGAATTATGATCTATATGATGGGTAAAAACTCTGACAAAATTAATAAGTCTCATTTTATCTCTAAAATTATTCTGCAACTTGACACTGATTTATCAAATTATATATGGCTGGCTACTAAGAGGCCATATGTATCACACATATTGAAAAAAATATGATGTAGTTTTTATATTCATTAGTTATAGGTTCATAATTGAAATTCTCATTTGAAAAAAAGAACAATAAAATATGAATCATAATTAAGCAACAGATGGATTACTAATTACTAGATTAATTGCCTAGAAAACTATAATCTACAATAGTGGTAAGATAATTGAATCAATGGCATTTTTATACCAAGTTCAAATTATAAGAATGAATCAAGGAGAGACACTACTGTGCTGGCTTTTCTTTGTTCCTCCATATTCAGTTTCCATATTTCTCTGCCCTGCTTTTGGCTTGGGGAGATTGACTCCCTCTCTACTGTTTCAACTCCTCCCTTGCCATTTTCCTTCCTGCTAGGTGAGTGTAACAAGAGGACCTAGAAACATACGCAGTGGGAAGAGAGATCAAGAATACTTTTCTTCCCATAAACAACCACCCCTAGAAGGCCACAGTTCCTGTTAGGCACCCCTTCTTCTGCTTGCAGAAAGATCAGAATCTTTTCATTTGTTCTTTCATTCATTCAGTAAAGTGCCAACTATGTTCAGGTAATATGCTAAGTGTTAATATAGGTAAGTGCTAAGGAAAAGAAATACTATACATACTATGTATGTGTGTATATACAAGGTCTGTACAAGGTCTACAATTAAGTTTGTGAGCTCGTCCTAGAAAAAGTGCCGCATACTTCATTGCTGAATATTACTATGGCTACCTTCAAAGTACTCTCATTGGGAAGCTGTGTACTGATTCCAGAACCTAGTTCACCCTTCAAAGCAATTTTGGAACTCTTTTTCTGAAATAGACATCAGAGCTGTCATTGTCCCGATATCCTGATATCCCTTGATATCCAGAATGTCATCAAATATGACATTCCTTTCAATATTTCCTTTATCTTTGAGTAAAGAAAAAAGTCACCAGGGACGAGATTAGGTGAGTGAAAGGATATTCCAATACAGTTATTTGCTTACTGACTAAAAACTCCCTCACAGTGTTACATGAGCTGATACATTGTCATGAAGAAGAACCACATCTTTCTTGTGCCAAGATTTTCAGTTAAGAAAATGTTTATTTAGTCTTCTATGCTTTTCACAGTCATCTGATGATTATGACAGACAATTCGACAAATTTTTGCAATGTTTTCATCAGTTCTGCTCATTACTGGATGCCCTGACTCCTCGTCAGCAGTGACACTTTCTCTCACCTCAGAAAAATGCTTAATCCACGTGTACATGGTGGTTTTCTTCATGGCATTATCCCCATAAACTTGGACTAACTTGTTCTTGATTTCATGTCCACTCTTGCCAGGTTTAACAGGAAATTTAATAATTTTTTGTTGCTCTAATTCAAGCGCCAAAATTATCATGTTGACACACAAAAACATGCAACAATAATAATGAACACTGCTCACCAAGACACTGCCACACGTTGACACAAACACAGCTGTGAGACATTATTATATCAAGGTATGAAATGTTACTGAGTTGTTTGTACAGTGCTGCCAGCATAGGCACACAGTGGCAAGTGTAGAATAATATTTAGAAATAAGCATATCCTACATCAAGCACACAAAGTAAATTCAGTGTGAGTTAAAATGACTTGCTTTTCTTCCAGAGTCTTAAGGAACCTGGACCTCCCTGGGACACATGCAGAGTTGGCTTGCCTGGAGTTAAACATTCCACAAGTCCATTATCTGAAGCTGTGCACCCCGTGAAGCCTGAAATCAAAGGGCATGCCACCCTTCCTCAGAGATACGGGCCAGAGGGTTGACGTATGTTAACAACATATTGTCAGAGGTCTATAGGTACTCTGTCCTGAAGGAAAGACACAGTCATTACTTTATACTGAGTAAACTGAGTAAATGCTTGAAGATATTCTTCTATTAACTCTGTTCCCCTGTGGCTACTTTCTTCTTTGTGATCTTTCTTTAGATATCTGCTCAGAAATTAGCCAATGTATAGAAGAAGAGGTTTACAACAAAGGTGATTGTATTGATATGATAATAAAATATTTCCTTTCAAGTTAATTTCATATAGGTAAAATAAGATAATGATGAAACTAATAGATAATAGATTAAGTGTGTACGTGACTAGAAACGTATAAAGTCAAAACCTGGAATAAAGATTTTTGCTACATGCCATCTCATTTTGTGTAGTCCGTTTCTTGATTTAATAACTACAGGAACGAGTTTACACCCACGGCAAAGCTGCTGTTTGTTCCAGTCTCTGGTCACGCAACAGCAAGTTTGTGAACTTCATTGTCAGACCTTGTATACATTAGTATATATGAGGACAGATGATGAAGTTCCTGAATTCAGCCCAAAGAAAGTGTTACATAACTCATTCCTGAATATCATCACTTACAGTCACCTTCATGTTATTCCCCTTGGGAAGCTATACACTGACACCAGCTCCTAGTCCACCTTTTAAAGCAATTTTGAAACTTTTATCATGGAATGACCATCAGATCTGTAGTTGTACAAGGTCTGACAATTACGTTTGTGACGTCATCTTAGAAAAAATGCTACATACCTCATTGCTGAATATCACTACAGTCACCAGAAGGACAGACTCTAGAGTGCTCTGAATGAAGGTAATATACACACACTCATATATATGCATATAGTTCTATCAGTGTATGTATCCTTTTATTTAACTCCTAAGACAACTCTTGGATGGTCTTTTCCTACCTACAGGTGAATAAAATCATACCTGATGCCTTCATGAAGATTTAGCAAGAGATATTTTAGTTTTAAAAATATATATGTGCAATTAAACTTTGAAGATTAAGTCATATTTTAATCACAGTAAAAGCCAACCTACTTTTTTTTTTTTTTTTTTTTTTTTTGAGACAGAGTCTCACTATGTGGCCCTCAGTAGAGTGCCATGGTGTCACAGCTCACAGCAACCTCAAACTCTTGGGCTCAAGTTATTCTCTTGCCTCAGCCTCCCAAGTAGCTGGGACTACAGGAGTCCGCCACAATGGCTGGCTATATTTTGTTGCAGTTGTTGTTTAGCTGGCCTGGGTTGGGTTCAAAGCTGCCACCCTCAATGTATGTGGCTGGCGCCATAACCACTGTGCTACGGGCACCAAGCCGAAAGCCAACCTACTTTTAAAATGATCTTTAAGTGTATGCTGGATCCCTGGATAAGACAAATAATTATTTCATAAAGATTTGTGTGTTAAACTTTTCTTTCTGGTTTTAAAGCTCAACCTTTACAAATAATATATCTTACTAAGCCTTCACTTCAACTGTCAGTTAAGGAAATAAGTCTTCAATTGTCTACAGACCAGAGCATTTAGTTGTTTTTTCACAGGTGACTTTTATTGCTTCAGATTTTTTTCTTGTTAAATATTACAACGTTTATTTTCAATTATCTGGGCAGTGTGACAGTAAGTCTGTGAAGCTTAGGTACAATAGAAACATAAATGAACTTTTAGTTTATAATCTCCAATGTAGTTTATTATACTTTATTATCTCCAACATAGATAGGTGATTAAATATTTCTGTGAGACAAATTTTTCTGAGCAGTATCACATATTATAAAGACACATGGAACATAAGATTTTATTTTATCTACTGCACACAGAACATACGGTCTCATAGTTGAATGTCCTTTGGTTGTGATCAAAAGTTTACCCCTGGGGAATACTTTCAAGAAATTCGAGGGAAGTTGACCTAAATATAGTAGCAAGGACCCTTCCTTCGTATAATTTTTGTTTTTTAAAAATTTTAAACATAGCAGATAACATCTGGTTGCATGTAATCTGAATTCATCTGAAATCCCAATGTAAACAAGTTCACCAATAGTAAGGGCAGTTAAACATTCCACTGGCCTTAGATAATTGAAAACATCTTCTAAAAAATTACCTTCAATTACTCGACTCCAGGAAAGACAAAGACAGCTTCTGGCAAAGTACCAGAAAGGGAAAGGGAAGGAGGAGAGAGGGAGACAGAGAGAGAGAAAGAACACACAGTCTATTTTCCAGAATACAATGGAAGATTATTAAAAATTCTACCGTATTTGTAAGATTGCATGGTTAATGTCATGCCCACCCAAAAGATATTTTTAGTGGGAACACGGGATTAGACATAGAAAGCTATTATCATGTGCTTTTGTTCAGATTCTTGCTTTCAAGCAGTAATATCTCTAAAACATCATAGGCAGAAAGTCTTTTTAAATCTGATTTTTTTTTTAATTCAAAGAAAGGACCTTCACAATTTTCAAGTTCTTAACATTTTTTCATTTCTTGTAACTTACAAACATGCATATGAACCATTATTTGTAAATATTTAGTTATACACATTTAGCTTTTGAATTTATAAACTAGATGAATGTTTAAAAATTCTCAGTTCTTCTAGTTTATAGTATATATCACAATAAGGGTGTTACAGCCTACTTATGAAAGGATTATTAACATTTCATATTTTTAAAGTCTTTTCCATACCATCTAATGTCTGGAAATGGTAGGACAAAAAATGTTGTTTAAATCCTCTTTTATCTTAAAAGGCTAGATCACATCAATTTGGATTAATTACATATGGAGACAGTCAGCTAGTCATCCCCTAATGTCAACCTGCTGCATTAGTATATTATCAATGATAATACACTTTTGATGGTAATTTGAATCATCTGAAAAGAAAAATACATCAAAGCAATTAAATTTCTGTCCTAGAAAAATCAAGCCTGCTTACTTCTAATTGAAATATAAGAATGTCCTTCTGGACAGATCTGTTGTAACACACCTAGATTCTGTAGACAGAGACACTATTGTATTTTGTTTATTTTGTGAGCAAGAATATTAAAACCAATTATGACATAATGCAGCACTCTTGCTTTGAGGAATGTTGTCGGTGAGAAATTTAACCTTTAAGAAGAGATTTTACTTTGAAGAGTAATCCTCTTGTCCAGAAAGAAAGATACTGCTCTACCCCATCATTTCATATAAGTTGTAGATTTTTAAACATGGCTGCCATATTTAACATAGCTCTTACCATTATTTGTAGTTATGTCTACATATATGTGTTAATACTGGTCTCTATTTTTCCCACACACCACCACCCAATATGATAGGAATCAGGAGTGCTTGGTACATAACAGTATATTCAGTGTTAATTAAAGTGGTTGGTATTTAGTAGGAGTTTAATAAATGTTTTATGGATGGTTGGATGACTGCATAGAGTTATAAACATGTGATCCAGATATTTAAACTCACCACATACCTATAGACCTATAGCATTAATTAAAATGTGCTGTAAATAGGATACCTAAATCCAGTACCAGTCTATGACAAAACATGTCTAGATTCTAGTGCATTTTCAAGTAGAAAGCTTTCCCTTGCTTTGCCTCCTTACTCTTTACAGATCCACTTCATCTTCATCTTCATCTCCCCCCCCCCAGTTAGCTTTTAAAAGAGAACTTAATCTGACGTCTCCATAGAACTATTATGTGTTAGTACATAAATGATAACTTAATAAATTAAACTGAAGGCAGGAATTAAGGAGAGTCCTCCCCCACAGTCTGGTCTTTCAAGGTAGGAGTCACAGGTAGTGCTGTCTTTTTAAACCCCAGCTTGCTTGTTTGCAAAGTATACAGAATACATTCCTAAGGTCTATGATTTAAGAAAATATGACAAAAATTAGGGCTAAGTATGCTCAGTACAGATGCTGAGGTCTTTCCTCATAATATTTAGTTGGAGTCTACGCCCAGAACTGGATATTTGTGTTTGACGAGTACTCATTTTTTTTAAATTGACATACAATTCTTACTATGGTATGAGAGGCTTCCCATATAAAGGACTTCTATTCATGTACAGGCAGTGTCCTAACACCTGGGAAACAGCAGGGGGAGTGAGATCTTCCTTTCCCTTTGCCATTTGCACTGACATCATTCAAGGTTTAAAAAGGATTGGGAAAGACACGAAGTGTCTGAAGTGTCTTACTTTCCTCAGTAAGTAGGCTATCGAGAACAGTAGCAGACCCAGGATGCTGTGCACAGGGCAAGACACTAATTTATATCATCACAAGGAGTACCACGTGACAACTAAAATACAGAAAAAGGCTCCGCACCTGTAACTCAGTGCTTAGGGTGCCGGCCACATATACCTGGTCTGGTGGGTTCCAACCTGGCCTGGGCCTGCTAAACAACTTCAACAAGTGCAACAAAAAATAGCTGGGCATTGTAGTGGGCACCTGTAGTCCCAGCTTTTGGGGAGGCTGAGGCAAGAGAATTGCTTAAGCCCTAGAGTCTGAGGTTGCTGTGAGCTGTAACTGAAAGGAGGGCACTTGACTGGCAAAGATCTCACAGACCATCAAGGTTTGTAGGAAAGGTTTTTATTGGCGAGAGAGGGATGCTGCAGAGCAGCACCAAGGAGGAGAGAAAAGGAGGGGGGGGGAGAAGAGAGCGAGAGAGGAATAGGAGAGGGGGAGAGAGGAGAGACTGAGAGGAACAGGAAGAAAGAGGAGGGGAGAGGAGGGGAGAGAGAGAGAGAGAGCATGCCTGGGGGGGGAGAGAGAGAGAGAGAGAGAGTGAGAGAACGCCTGGGAGAGAGAGAGAGGGAGAGGGTGAGAAGGAGAGAGGGGGAGAGAGAGAGAGAGAGAGAGAGAGAGAGAGAGAGAACGCCTGGGAGAGAGAGAGAGGGAGAGGGAGAGGGAGAGGGGGAGAGAGAGAGAGAGAGCATGCCTGCGAGAGAGAGCTATATAGGTTCTGTTAGGGGAAGTCTTAGAATGGTGATGGGAGGGTAGAATAGCCAATACGGAGTTACTGCTCTGGCCAGAAGAGGCGTTAGGGACAGGCCATAAGTTTGGAATTTTCAGCGGGTAGCTAATCTTGGTCTGTAGAAAGCAGGAGGGACTTTCTCTGGGACAATTACCTAACAGTGACACCATGGCACTCTACTGAGGGCGACATAGTGAGACTCTGTCTCAAAAATAACAAACAATAAAAATTAAAAAATAAAATACAGAAAAAGAGATGGTCTCAGAAAGGTACAGGATTCTGTCCCCTCTTTATCTTTTTCTTCCTGGAACAAATGTTCAATTTTCTTATTTTCCAGCTGTTAGTTCTCTGACCAGTTAGAACCCTTTCTTAAATGTCCAATCAAGATATCCTGGTACAGGTTCAAAAGGCAGGCATTGCCAAGTTCTCTCATCCACTCCCTCCTGGAGATTTGAAAGGATCCCTGAGCAAAGCACATGAGTAATATGTGGTAACCTTCCTCTGTCAATAACCTTCATGGGGCCCTCCCCCCATGCCAGGGCTGCTAATTAGAGTTCCAGAATATTAAACTCACTTTACATGTTAAAGTTCGAAAACATAGTTTTTGGTTCTCTGGGCCCTTGCACAAACAAGGACCTCATGTGAGGTTATCTGAGCAAAGATCTCAAGTCCTGTTGGAGTTGAAGCCCTGACTCCAAAGATATCTGAATAAAGCAAGTTAACAAATGTGAAACTTCTAAAATAACCACCTTCAGCTTCTTAACTCACTCAAATTGTGTGCTTCCATTTGTAGCACTATTCTAGCCACATCCTTTTTAAAGGCCTAAATTTATTATGTATTTCCCACTGACTCAACATCAGGTCAATTACATTTCCAAAATTGTTCATTGATGTGGGTAAGCTGGCTTCTGTCTGAAGAGGCATTGGCCAACTGATAGATTCAGCAAAATGACCAGTGTGACTTTCTGCCTCACTTAAGCCATCAGCTGTTGGTTAAAATTGACTCAACCACGTTTCATCGAGTTCCCCAGTGATAAACCATTCCTTTTCAAATCAATCAGATTCAAATCAATACCAAAAGGAGTTTCCTTCACCCAGGAAATTT
This sequence comes from Loris lydekkerianus, assembly GCA_963574355.1. Classification (NCBI taxonomy): domain Eukaryota; kingdom Metazoa; phylum Chordata; class Mammalia; order Primates; family Lorisidae; genus Loris; species Loris lydekkerianus. Next base: position 5,719 of record CAUYPK010073137.1, on the reverse strand, counting down.
GTCTATTCTTAAAACATTATCAGGTTGATACACTGATCATTTCATTATTACTTATCATTCCTTCATTCAGAAAAGCAATATATAAAATAACTGGGATTGTTCCAAAATAGACTAAAATTCTATCACCATATGGTGACATTCTTCTTAAAAATTACATAACTCACATATATTCATATTGACAGTATTTTGTACATACTAAGTGTTCCCAAAAAGCTTATTGATGAAATCACTTATGTAAAATTTTTTATTTTAATAACATATTATCTGTGTTTCTTCTTCTAAATCTTTATTATTTCCTACAAATACATACCCCATGTTGAAAAAGACAATGATTTAGAATAAATAATTTTGATACTGAATAATACTTTTAAATGTCTTCAGGACTTCTGGACATAGATGTTATAAATGGACTTTTAAAAATAAAACTCACATATAATCCTTGTATTTCATAAGCTTCTCGTGGGAGGAAATTATGTTTGAAAAGGAGCCCTGTTCGGTAGTTTTCAAGGCAGTGTTGATACTGGAGCTGTAAGGCTCCTGTACAGAGAATGGTCAGTGCAAACCCCAGATGTGGGTATGTGGGTGACCACTCAGATACAGCAAATCTGCAGTGCAATCTCCAGTGAGATAAGTTATGTTTTCAGAGACAAGTATGTGAAGCAGTGACATCACTGGAAGACAGATTTCTCCAGGAGTTTCTAGAGAAACTCTTCCTTTTCTGTTTCCTCAAAGACTGTTGGTAGAAGTCAGACTCATGCCTTGAAGAATTTAAGGCTCCTGTTAGGCAGGACTTCGGCTGCCTCGTTTCCCATACACTCAGAGGGGTTAGTGGACTTCATATGCATAAAGTCTAACTCTTAGAAAGTATTCATTGACATTTTCTGCATTGACCTAAATCTCATTTCCTAGCACAGAGGACACAAGAATCACTCTCTGAAAATAAACTGAGGAGGAAATTTTCTCTCCCAACCCTGGAGCTTCACTCTATCTTCTTCCTGAATTCAGAAAAGCAATGAACCGATTTCTGAAATTTCTCTCATGAGATATTACCATATATCTTAAGTCTTGACCATGAATGAATCTTCATAAAAGCATTTGGAACCTATGTAACTTGGCATCTCATGAGAAACGAGCACATGTCATTCACCGGATATATATTCAGTACCTATCTGACAAGACATTGAAACTAGAAAATGAAACAAAAACTTTGAAATGTGTCTACAGTGTAAATTTATTTTTTGTTCTTTTATAACATATCCCACTGCATCATCATCATCTTCAGAAATAGTCATGTTAGAGCTTGGGATACATTCAACAGTATTTTCTCTGTTCAATGAACTTTCAGAAATACCTTCAGACCTTGTAATTTGTTCTTCAAAACCTTTGGAATAGTGATAAAAAAAAAAATGTACATTAAAGGTACATTTGATTAAAAAAAAAAAAAAACTCAAAGAATTCAGAGCCATGCATAGTGAAAAAAGAAAAGATGCTAACAAATTGTTCAATAATGATGACAGCAGCAATCTTGGTAATAACACATTCTGAGTGCTTACTAGTTGCCAAGAACTATGTTAAGCTCTTTACCTTTAATCTTCAGAGAAACTCCAGGAAACAACTTTTATTATCATCCCATTCTAGAAATAAAGCTGAGACCCCAGGAGGTTAAGCAAATTGCCACAAATCAGTTGTTAGATCTGTGGCTCAAAAGTACTTGGCTTTAAGCAGCTAGAATGATTGCTACTCTAGTGGTTAAAAATGAGGTGAGACTATAAAAGAAAATGAATTTAGCTTTTCCTGTGGCATTTAAAGAGGCCTTTGAAGAATTCCAAAACTTTTTGGAGAATAGTAGTTTCAAGGGAATGAAATCTTTAACTGCTACCCCTCTTTATTATGCAAAAGTTCTGGGCAAGTGTGTCAACAACTCAGCTCAGCATAACATAATGGCCACCCACCAGAACCGCAGGGTCCTAAAATAAGCTTAGTGGCAAATAATATTTCATATATTCACAGGCCATATGATTTGGGGGGGGAAGGGGAACTTTGAAGAAGGACTTGGTTCCCATGATCTCCCAAGATTCTGCGAAGGTGATGAGTTAGGAACGAACCTAAGAAACATCCGGCAGAGGCAACTTGGCCAGGGTTAACCTTGACTCTCCCCATCACGCCTATGTATTAGCAACTCAGCTTTTAGCTGATTTATGTGTATGTTTTGGAGCTCTGAATAAGATTTTTTAAAAAGGCTTTTGCTGCTTTCAAATATCTTAGAACCTTTTCATAAACTCGTAGGGTGAAGAATCATTTGTAAAAGGAGTCCTCTTATTTACCTAAATGTGGCCACTCATGCTAACAAGACTTAAAGACTTCCAGCCCTTAGAAAGGCATCTAAGTTATTTGGCTAACAGGTGATTTGAATGTTTGGGGAAGATAAAGTCTATAATTAAGAGATTGCTTAACAAAGGATCTTCAGGAACTGAGGGTCATTTCCCACAAAAATGCACAACCACAGGGAACCTCAGGTGAGTAGTTTTGTGCTCAACTCTTATCAACACTCCTTCACTCATTAACTTTAATGAGGGCCATGAAGAGATGCCTAAGGAAAAAGGAAATGCTCATTTTAAGATAACATTGCAGTCACTCCCTCATTTCTTCCTGAAATCGAGACCAAGGAAGAATTTTTGTTTACCCTTTATTTAAATAAGCAATCAGGAGAGAATAGCCATTCAGACTGCACTGGTGCCCTGTCTTCAATAGAAATAGCCCAACAGCTGTTTCCATGCCAGTTAAAATGACTGTCTCCACAGAGGACAACTTCCTGGTCAAGATAAATCCGAAGGTTATTTTTCAATCTTCAGACTAAAATCAAAGGCCACAAGGTGTGCCCACTTGCAGATACCTTCCCACAACCCATGAGTTCTTAATAATTAGTATTCGTTAAATTAGAAAGAACCAAAATAATTTATCACCCTAAGAGAAAGCAGCTAAGATTCCAAACGACTGCCATGAAGTCACCAAAAGCTACTCCATTAGCTGGAAGTGCTTGCTAATCCATCTTGCCAATAGCCAAACCCTGACAAGTTTCCTTTCAAAAGGAGCCTGAAAGCAGTCCTCCATTCTTAGAACCCAGAAGTCTTGTGTGGATGCAGAGCTTTCTATAATCACTGCCACTGCTTGAGTGTGAAGGTGGCACAGGGATGGAGGAGTCCAATGATCACTCCACTAGAAATAATAGAGACTTAGTTATTAGTCAGAGTGAACTCCCTTCCTCTACACACCAGTAGGAAGAACATCTGTGGGAAATATACAAAAGAGCAGCCTGGTGAAGAATGTAGTTCAACAGGCAAAGTTCAGGATCAGTGTTTGCTTTGGTACCCCAAGGCCAAAATGTTACTGAATTTGGTAAGTCAGGGGCTCAAAATGCATTGCAATGAAGTGTCATAGGTGAGGTAACACCAGAGGAGTGTTTTCAAATGACTTAGTGTGAATGCCTAAGAAATCCCTCCCAGGTCTGGAATAGCCTTGATTCATTTCACCCCTTCCTTGGGAGAGTGCAAGGACACCCGCTAGGCCTCCACTTTCACCTCAGAACAGAGGAGATAGGTAGACTCGCACTGCTGTCTGATTTGAAGGTGATTTGCTGACTCCTAGGCACAGTGAAGATAACAGAATCTTAAACTGCCATGTCTTTTTCATTCTCATAACCACAAAGCCTGAGGGGAGAGTGGGGCAGTGGGAGGAGGGACAAACAGAACACTCCCCCCCTGTGTACCTCCCAGGCTAGATGCCCCTGTCCCCAACACCGTCTCTACAGACCTCTCTTTCCAGGGTTTCCTTCTCATTTTCCTGACTCATTATTCTTGAGTTATTTTTCTCCAATTCAAAATTCCCTCTCCCCTCACAATAGCAAAGCAAGCATCAATGTACCCAGTATTGACTGAAACTAGTAGATGTACACACCCATACGAGAGGAAAACACACTGAAATTCAAGAAGGGGGGGAGAGGTTTGGGTGAGCTCTCACCTGCTGGACACAAGGAAGTGTATACAGGCGTACTTCCTGGGTTCAACTGTGACTTAGACTTTACCTAACAAATGCAAATGGTGAAACCTAATCCTAGGGACTCTTACATTAATCTGAAATAAAAGATAAGAAATATTTTTAAAACCTTCCCAAATCCCCTTTCCCCTTTTCTACACTTTTTAGGGCCCTTCAGATACAACAGGCCTATGCTAATTACTATTGGTTATTACATGCCACCTGACAACTTGCCACCCCTGTTCATCTAGTATAGTGATTTTCAACTGCTGTGCTGTGAGAGGATCTTATGTGTGCCACAAAAATGTTTAAAGATCATTAATTAAATTATTTTTGAAATAAATTCAAAGCATGGTAAATATATATATTTTTGGATCAACATAATTTAAGTGGAAGTTTAACTATATATTCAAGTGTGTTTAAAAAAAGATTGAAAAACACTGATCTAGTAGTTTCTTTAACCTTGATATAATACAGACTGTCCTTTTTTTCATTAAACTAAAGTAGCAGCTGACTACAAGTTCCCCCTCACCCCCCCAAAAAAAAAGGAAAGGAAAGATTGAAGGGGATTTTTGACCCACAGAGATAACCAAACACATGAAAAAAAAAATTAGCCTGGCATTGTGGCAGATACCTGTAGTCCCAGCTACTTGGGAAGCTGAGGTAAGAGAATTGCTTAAGCCCAAGAGTTGGAGCTTGCTGTGAGCTGTGATGACACAGTACTCAAAAAAAAAAAAAAAACCAAAACTCTGATTATTCTAGAAATGGTTGGCTTTGCATCGCAGCCAAAGGGAATTGAAATCTGAGTTTCAGTTTACAAAAAAACAAAAAAAAAAAAAGAAAGAAAGAAAGAAAGAAAGAAAGAAATGAAAAAAGAAAGAAAAAAGAAAAAAAAAACTGTATCAACCAAAAAAATAAAAAATAAAAAAATCTATTCCCTTTTACCACTAATTCTACTGCAGTTGTCTGCTCAAGCACATTCCAGGACCCATCCTAACAGGCCCATAGTACCTTCCTACCCTCCAAACCCTAGGGTTATAATTCATGTGAAATTGGATTAAAATTAACCTCTAAGGCAGCTCTAAAACACAAAGGGGGGGGGGGGGAAATCATGTGCCCTAAAGGGGAAAATATCAGACCCGTGGCAAAGCCTTATCAGAGCTCTTATCAAAGCTGCAGCTGACCCTTTCCCAGGCTTTGTCCTTAATAGCTGTGCCTTAGCAACCAGATAGGCTTCCACAAGTCAGAGGTATTGGTCTATTTTGAAGATTTACTTGAACTCTATATTTCTAAAGTCACTTCTTCCCCAAAAGGGCTTCATTCCCACCACCAGACTACCATTCAGACTATAAATATCACTATCCATTATTCAAGGACTTTTATTTATTTACAACACATGTGTGTACACACATATGCATACATTCATATATATACATATGACTGAAATTACAGTAAGTAAGGCTTCTCCAGGAGACTGAAGTTTGAGCTGAAATGAAGGAAAAGCAAAAATTAAAACTTAGGCTGAGGGGGAAGGGGAAGAGCATTCTAGGCAGTAGGAATAGCATTTGCTAAAGCTGGGAAGGGGAATTTAATGTTTCAAAGACTGTGATTAAAGTTACCAAGGGGTTAGTGCCTGTGGCTCAAACAGAAAAAAAAAAAAAAAAAAAAAAAAAGTTAACCCGGGCCG